>PVKE010039688.1:0-14912 GCA_004027555.1 Craseonycteris thonglongyai
TCTTGACCCAACTGTAGTACTGGTAGAGTGTTTGGGTGACACCAGAAAATTAAAGTAGAATCTGTGCCCTCAAGAGGTAATGGAAAAAAGATTCTATGCCATGAGCAAGTGAGATTTATTCCAGGAATGCCAAGTTGATTCAACAAATGAAAATTAATCAATGTAATTAACACATTAGTAGAATAAAGGGGGAAATCCACATGATTATTTCACTAGATGCGGGACAGAATCTGATAAAATGCAATATCCTTTCATTAAAAAAAAACAAAAAAACACTCAACATACTAGGAATAAAAGGGAATTTCCTCACCCTAATAAAGGACAGCACATAGCTAACATCATACTTAATGTTGAAGACTGAAAGCATTTTCCCTAAGATCAGGAATAAGACAAGGATGTTTTCTGAAGAATCCACAAAAAAAAGCTATTAGAGTCAATAAGCCAGTTCAGCAAGGTTGCAGGATATACTCATAAAAATCGGTTATATAATATTTCCATATACTAGCAATAAACAACCTGAGGTAAATCAATTCTATTTACAATAACATCCAAAGAATAAAATGGCTAGGAATAAGGTTAACTAAAAAAGTGCAAAACCTATGCAGTTGTACAAAACATCGTTGAAATAAATTTATTTTAAAAATCCTAAATAAATGAAAAGACACCACAAGTTCATAGATTTAAGCCTTAATAATATGAAGATGGCAATACTCCCCCAAATGGTCTATAAATTTAATACAATCATTATTAAAATGTTAACTTTTTTTTCACAAGCTGATCCTAAAATTCATATGAAAATGAAATGGATCCAAAATAGACAAAATGATCTTTAAACAGAAGAACAAAGTTGGAGGACTCACTCTCCTTGATTTGAAAGCTTACTACAAAGCTATAGTAAGTGGTACTGTAAGGAGGATAGATACATAGAAAATGTAATAGATTTGACAGCTCAGTAATAAACCCATTTATCTATGGTCAATTGCTTTTTGATAAGGGTGTCAAGACCTTTCAATGGGGAAAAAACAGTATTTTCAACATATGGGTACCAGAAATCTGGATATCCATATGAAGAAGAACTCATTGGATCCCTACCTCAAATCATACACTAAAACTTAAATTGAGTCAAAGACACAAATATAAGAGCAAAACTTATAAAATTCTTAGAAGCAGGAATAATTGTAAATCTTCATGACCTTGGATTAGGCAACAGTTTCTTAGATATGACACCAAAAGCACAAGCAACCAAAGAAAAGATAGATACATGGATTTCATAAAACTAAAAATGTCTGTGTTTTAAAGG
Organism: Craseonycteris thonglongyai; assembly: GCA_004027555.1. Taxonomy (NCBI): domain Eukaryota; kingdom Metazoa; phylum Chordata; class Mammalia; order Chiroptera; family Craseonycteridae; genus Craseonycteris; species Craseonycteris thonglongyai. The sequence goes on from PVKE010039688.1 coordinate 1,301, forward strand.
ACACTGTCAAGATATTTGTTTTTTGACCCATAGAATGGAAGAAAAACAATTGCAAATCATATATCTGATGAAGATATCATATTTAGAATATATAGAAAAATCTTACAACTCAACAATAAAGACAAATATCTCAATTTAAAAATGGACAAAGAATATGAATAGATATTTCTCCAAAGGAGATATACAAATGGCTGATGAGCACATAAAAAGATGCTCAACATCATTTGTCACAAGGGAAATGCAAATCAAAAACAGAGTGAGATATGACTTCACACCCACTAGGATGGCTATAACTTATTTTTTTCTTTTTTTTAATGGAAGTTGACAAGTGTCTGAGGATGTGGAGGAGAAAGTCAAACTCTCATACAATACTGATGGGAATGTAAAATGGCTCAGTACCTGAGAAAAACAATTTGGCAGTTCCTGAAGAAGTCAAACATACATTTAACAATTTTTTGACCAAGTCATTTCACTTCTATGCCAGAGTAGGCAGTTATATATCTAGAGTAGGTAAATTCACAGCTAATGGATTCATGGTTGCTAGAGACTAAGGGGTGTAGGAAATAGTGCTAATGAGCATGGGGTTCTTTTTTCGGTGATGAAAATATTCTGCAATCAGATAGTGGTAAAGATTACAGAGTCTTATGTATACACTAAAAACCACTGAATTGTACACTTTAAATTGAGAGCTTTGTGATATGTGAGTTATACATCAATTTAAATGTTTTTGAAAAATAAACAATAGAAAGACAAGACTAATTAACAATTACTAATTAAATGCTAAACCAGAGAACAAATAAAAATTATTTAGGGGAAGCCGGGATGGCTCAGTGGGTTAAGCACTCACTTTGCAGCCTCGGGGACCGAGGATCGAATCCTGGCCCAGGGCCATGTAGACCCATATGCTGAACTGGGGAGTGCCCCCGGTTCAGTTCTCAATGGGGTGAGACCCCAGTCCAGTCCCTGCCCTGTGCAGCTCTGCCCACCTGTGGAATGAAACTATGTGGAAAAACCAATGAGGGGCAACTATGAAGACTGTTCTGGGCCCTCCCCCTTCTCTCTGTCTCTGTTTCTGTATCTCTCTCTCTCTCTCTCTCTCTCTCTGTCAAAAACAATAAAAAAATCTTTTAAAATTATTTAGCTAAAAAAATTTGTTGAATGAAAAGGTTGATCTGATGGCTCTGCTTATTTATTCATTCATTCAACATATATTTATGTGCCAAGCCTTATGTCTCTTTCTTAAAGAACGGTCAAAGAGAACAACCTTCTTTGTCAACTAAAGAACAGGGCTCTACTAAATAGGCTTTTGAATAATATATAGTGCCATTATTTCTAAAATTTATGACATTATTCTTTTCATTTTTTATTCATATATATATATATATATATATATATATATCTTTTGCTCTTTTCTAATCCCCAAATTAGAAATCAGGTCTTCAGCAAAGCTCTGGTATTATGTCCACTATTCACGAGACAATGTGACTCTTCTCTCCCTCCTTGTGTCCACTTCCTTTCCTCCCACTCTCCCCCTCCCCTTTCACTGCACAGCTTCTAGTCCCCAACCCCCTCATGTAACTTCAGATTGCACATAGCTTTGCCTTTCCATGGCACAGTCTGTAGTGCCAACCCTGTTTGTTCAGCTCACCATTATGAAATGGATGCAATCTTTCAATAGGATCTCAGTTCCACAGTCAAGAGAGAAACTAATTGACTCAGTTTGCATTGAACCAGTTCAGACCAACCCAGATAAATCTAGGTCCAATACACAGAGCTTCTCTTTCTAAAAGCTATAAATGAGATAATTTCTCTGCCAAGAAGGTATGGGAGAGGAGTTACCTCAAAATATCTACCATAGACAATAGCAACTCTATAGATCTTCCTTGTACACTAAGTACCGGTAGGTAGTAGACCCATATGGATATCTACATTTAAATTGGTTGAAATGAAACAATATTAAACATTCAGACCCTTAGTCACAGTAACCTCATTTCAAGTACTCGATTGCTACTGTTTTTGCAATTCTTCCCCTACTCCCAACCCACCAACCAAAAAAAAAAAAAAAAAGTATAAATCACCTATGTTCGAGGCTTCCTACTTTTCTGACAAGAGATCTAAATTTTTTTCCCCAAAATGATTAATCCAAAAGGTGAAATTTGGGATAGTACCAGTCAATTTAGGACAACTAGTCACCCTATCCATATTCTACCCTTCTCTTTCATAGATTTGTTTCTTTGGTTTTCAATTCTTCCACTTTCTTTTTCCTGAGTCTTTGTGGTAGCTCCAGGAAGAAAGAGGCAACATTATCCTTTCTTGAGCCTGGGCCAAATGGTCAGTGTTGCCAGCTGAGAGTTAAAATTTCTAGATCAGTGAACTCAGTCACGAGGGGTTAAATGCAGTGTGCAATGAGCAGCCAGACAGGCAACCGTGTGAGCGCTGTGGAGTCAGGTGTTACAGTGGGCCAGGAAATGCAATTTCTAGTCTAAATGTCCAGGAATTACAGAAGGCCTGGCGTGGAAGGCATTAATGCCACAAAGCATGACAGTGCTAGTTAATCTGGGTACACATTAGAACCAACTGCCAACCTTTTGGAAGCAATGCCCAGAACCTACCAAAACCAATTAAATCGTAATCTCTGGGACATCTGTGTTCTTAAATTAGATTAACTGCAAAGTAATTCTAATATTCAGTCAAGGCTGAGAACCACTGATCTAGGCAAGCTTGCAGCCAAGGAGAGCTTGTAGCAGCTGCAGCTCCGAAGCATTCAAGGGACTTTTCTGATTTGCAGCTACAGTAATTCACGGATACCTTTATTGCCCATCCCGCAGAATGTAACCGGCCTGTGTTGGTCTCTGCCCAGACTCAGGCACGCATGCTGTCTCTGGGAGAGACATTTTCCCAGGACTGTCAGAGGACAGTTTGATACCTAGGCAAGGTAAGGACTCAGCAACATCATAAGATTTGAGGGGTGCTCAGGAAGATCTCCTCCCCCCCCCACCAGGGATCCACTCCCCCACTGTAATTTATGCTTGAAATTTCCATTAGTATCATTGATTTAAAACTGCTGTTTCCAATTCAAATGCCTTTAGAGACAGGCAAATAATATAAATGACAGCTGGGGGAATGTGTACCCAATGTTGCGAGCTCTTACCATTTTTCGAGAGATAGAAATCTGGATTTTTTTAAAAATATAAAGTTTCCATTTTTAAAAACTGAGGCAATGTGTTGAAATGCTTTTAAAAAGACTGTTCAGGCAAAAATGAAACTTGTCTACAGGCTGAAAAAGTCTCTTCCCATAAATGCAAATGTCAGCAGTAAAAGCAGAGGGGGTTTCCTTTCTCATGTCTACAATGGGGCTTTTTTCTTCTTCTTTCTATATCCTCTAGTAGTTTATTCACAACTCCTTCCCTCAATCCTACAGCTTGCTTGAGCTTCTGTTTTCCCTTTTACTCCACAGCTTTCTTCAAAGAAAACTTCAACTGTTTCTATTTCTCATCGCCCACCATTTACTGCACTACTTGTAATCTAGCTTCTGTCTTCACCTCACTGAAGCTCCTCTCTACTCTAAGGTCACTAATGATTCCCAATTAAGTACAAGGACCTGTTCTCAGTTCCCATCTTACAGTTCTCTGTAGCACTTGGTATCGTCACAATCCCTTCCATCATGATCATTACCCCATAAGGCAGAGTAAGTGACTCAAGTGAACCGTCTGCTTGAAATCTAGGCTTCCGGAGATCAAAAGAGGCTGAACCCTCAGAGTGGGTTCAAGGGAAAAAGCAGGAAGCAGGAAAACGTGGGAAATACGGGCCATCACAGTCTTTGGGGAAAAAAGAGATAGTTTAAGGCAAAGTTCACAACAAGCCCAGCGGAAGCAGTTCAGAGCTGGAGTTCTGATTTGGGCGTTTCAGGCCTGAGATAAAAGAAGGTGCCAGGTTGTGTGTCGAGCACCCAGAAAGCACGACACAAACCTTTACAGAACAGAGCTGATCTCCACCCCACCCCCTCACTATTCCCTGGACCAGATGTAGGACCAGAAGCAGATGTTGCCACTGGGTCCAGGATGGGGATGGAATAAGAGCAGAAAGCTAAGGCCCAGGCGTAGGAGATCAGGGGTCAGACTCCCAACCTGCACACCCAAAAGCTCTCAATCAGACATACAGACTCCATTTCATTTAATGAGCTGTGGGACAACTGGAAAACACGTGTTTACACAGAAAGGCTGGGAAGGAGCAGAACAGTGCATGAGCTCAAACCCTTTTCTGAATCCAGGGACAGAGAGCTACCTTGAGGCTTCTCCTATGGCCATTTCTTCCTTCTCTAATTTTTTCCTGTCCTGAGGCTCTGAACAAAGGAAGTCCTCACATCTCAGCTCCTAACATCTCACTTTCTCTCTGGCCTGCCCCTCCAATGTGTCTCTCTGTGGGATTCTCAGATTCCCACGCCCACCCAGCCTTCCTGGGTCAGTCTCTTAGGTAGAGAGCTTGTGAGAAATGCAGAATCACATACTTACTGAGAGTCAGTATTACATTCAAGCCCGAAATGCCCCACTCCGGACCATCTTTCCCCTACTACCAGGGTAATCTTCTGAAAGCACAGCTTTAATCATGTTACTTCCCTGCTTAAAACTTTTAGTGTCTCCTCGTGGTCGGTGAAATCAAGTATTATATATGTTTCACCATGCCTTCTTAAACCTTTTACGACTTGGCCCCTCCTACCTTCCAGACTTTCAACCACCCAAAACCATCTGTGAAAACCATGAGTCCGTCAAATTGAGCTATGTCCTCTTCCTGCATCTGGTCCATAGTGTAGTGTGAGGATGTGGAGTAATTCGTTTTATTATGTGAATGTTTAGGTGACACTGTTTTGTGTGCTCATCGTACAGCCTGTGCCTTCTTCTCTCCCAGGCCTGCATCCACCAAATCCCCATTTTCTTGCCTTTGAACATATTGCTACCTGAGCAATCCTCCCCTCCCACCATATCTTTCCCTGCTGAAATCCAAGGTCAGGTTCTTGAACAAAACTCCATGTATTACATATACGACAGAGATGACCCAGTCACGCAGGATGGCTCCAGTCCTGTGTCCTGGGAAAGCTACTAACCTATACCAACCTCAGTTTTCTAATCTAAAAATCAGTGACATTAAAACCAATTTGCAGGGTTGTTGTAATGGTTGAATAAAATGTTCCCTTTTAAAACAGCTATTGCAAAATTCAAATGCCTTTAGAGAGAGGCAAATAATATAAATGACAGCTTTGGGGGTGTGCACTCAATGCCGCTAGCACTTGCCGTTTTTCAAGAGACGATAGAAATCTGGATTTTCAAAAAATATAAAGTTCCAAATTTTTTTAAAATGAGGCAATTTATTGAAATGCTTTTTAAAAACTGTCCGGGCAAAATGAACTGTCTGCAGTCTGGAAAAATTGCTTCCCAAAATGCAAATGTCCCTAGCAGTAAACGTGGAGAATATTTCCTTTCTCTCATTGCAAAAGGATTCAAGGGGAAATGAAGTAATATAGGAAACATGCCCAGCCCTGCTTCTCTTCCGTAATTCCGTTCCTCTCTGCCCCCAGTGTATCATAATCCTCTCTGTAGCACTTCGGACATCTTTTAGAACAGATATCTCATGCCACCTTCTGCAATGCAAATGTCATCATCTTTGAAAGCCAATAAATTCAATTCAAATTCATCCTTGAGGAAGTCCAATGCTCTTTATATTTTTGCAAAATCTCAGGATGTCTGTTCTGCTTTCCGCTGGTTCTGAGCTCTCAAATCCTAATTCCATTTCTTTAATTCACCCTACCCACACCAACTTCTTCCCCATCTCCCCCCATTAGGCGTACGTGATGAATGTCAGGCCTTACCAAAGATTTAAGGATGAAGGCAAGTTACATTAAAGCAAGGCAAGCAATTTATAATGGAATATACGAAATTGTGTTTAAAGTCTCTTCACAGCAATGTCTCTGGAATTGCTCAATGGTCCCCTTCCTGGCAGCCCCAGCCTCCCCTCTGCCTCCAGTCGGTTATCTAGGGTCCTGCTTCCCAGGCACCAAAGCCTCCAATTTCCTCCTTAATCCTGCAGCGCACTTTAACTTTCTGTCCAAACTCCAAAGTTTCATCCCTGTGCTCTGATGAAAAAATAAAAAAAATACCTTCTTCTCAGACTCTTGAGCATCTAGGAAGACCTGGGCGAGGCTTTAAGTTTTGCCTCTTCTTTTCTTTCTTTTTTCTTGTTCTTTTTTTTCACCCCCACCCCTTTTCCACCACTAATCTCTATCAGTGAAAGTAAACAAAATTCTTGTGATATGAATTATGACAACCTCTTAAGAAGACAAAAATAACACATTTATTTAAATTTGTTCTGGAACTTGTCATTTCCCCTTAGTAGACTATAAAGTTCTTGAGGGTGGACAGTGTCTTATTCAATTTGTATCCTTTGCAATGCTTGGCACAATGCCTGGCAGGGAGTGGGTGCTCAACAATTGTTTAGTTGAATGGACTTGAGGGTTGACTATCTAACCTCTTGACTCCTCTCAGAACCATTTAAAATGAAAGATTAGCTATGTAAGTCAATTATCTTAGCCACAGTAGACTATCATTTTCAACTTCACTAAAATTTAAACAAGTTTCTAGGGAAGAGGTAATATAAGAACATTTAGTGTGTACTGAGTACCTATATGTATATTTCATTCCATTTCCACAGTCTTTTTATCATGAGATTAATGTCTAGTATCTCTACCCTTAGCATCAATATCTCTGGATCATATTCAATTGAAATAAGCCACTAAAATATGTAAAAATTCATTGAGTACGTTTTAGTGGGATAAAGTGGCAAGAAATCACAACAGTGAAAGTTTCATTGATATTATAATTTACAACATGATGTGAATTTTAAATACTATTGAAATTCTTCCTAACAGCTGCCTTTTAGCTGTCAATGATTAGTAAGTATTTATAAAACACATTTATTAACTCTTCCTGAGAGAAATTTCAGAGAAAGATAGCAGAAATGTGGTTTGATGTTTTGTCAACATAAGTATAAAAGATCTATGTACAAGAATAAATCTTTAAAATCTTTTCAGCAGTTGTTTGATATATTTAACTATGTGATAAAACAACAAAAATATGTGAAGAAAGCACATAAACCACATTTTCTTATTTCTTGGTATTATCAGTGTTGATTAAAGCTGCTTGGGATTTTCCAAACAAACTACAAGAATTCTTTGATAAATAGAGATTTTTTTCTAGCACTGATTCCAATGTATTCATTGATTTCTTAGGAACTCAGAACATGACTTTTATTGCCACAAATTTCCTGAAAATAGTTAATTACTTCCTTAGGTTTATAAGACCTAATAAGTTTGACAGGTTACATCACTCAAACATTTCGATTTCAAAGCATCCAGTTCAAGCATTAAAAGCATTCAAAGTTCAAGCATCCAGATGTTTCTAGATGAGATTCTCTTCTAAGTAGTTAGTTGTTTTCAGGAAGCTCATTCAGATATGACGCATACCAGAAAAACTGGCTAATATTAACTAGTATATAGAAGATTGTCTTTGAAACATCAATTTTTTTTTTTTTCCTGTAAGGTCAATGCAGTTCTTTTTTTTTCTTTTCTTCTTTTTTTTTTTTTATGGTTAAATTCATTAGGGTGACAATTGGTTAGTAAAAATTACATAGGTTCCAGGTGTACAACTCTACAGTATTTCGTCTACATATTACAATATGCGTTCATCACCCAGAGTCAGCTTTCTTTCCATCACCATATATTTAGCTCCCTCTCCCTCCCCTCCCAGCCCCCTCAGGTAACCACTAAACTATTGACTATGTCTATGAAGCTTTGTTTCTTTGTTAAAATATCAATATTATTATATAGTTAGAACTGTAAGCGAGAAGATTAATTATCCACCAAGGGTTTATCCACAATTTACCATACATTCAAAAATCAGATGGCTTTCCACAAAGTGGTTTTCATAGTCACAGAATTAAAGACAAAACAATTTGGATTATCCTAGAAGTTATCTAATATGTATTAGCATATTAATAGGAATTCAAAGCTTATGGGAGAAAAGAAAGGAGATGCCTAGATACATAATGTAAGATTTTAATGCTAATATTTTGTCAGTCTAGTTATATTTGTCATTAATGATTACAACCATGAAATAAATATTTATTAAACAAATATTTCTTGCATATCTACTATGAATTCAATAGATGACTCTTTCCTCTAACAGGGGTTTTGGTATGGTATCTAGTAACATTTACTCCGTTGAGAAAATATCTACAAGATTATGCTTCAGCTGAGATTGTGTCTCTTATTAAACTCTCCCTTTTCAGTACCTTACAATGATCTTCTGTCTGTAGTTGTTAAAGTATTGTTTGGTCTACCATGAGCAGAGAGCCTCTGATAGCTACGTAGCTAAATCCAGGCTTATTTTCAAACCAATTACAGGTATAGTGGCTTACATGGGGTAGGAAGCCATTAGTGTGAAATTTCAGAGGCAAAAGGCCCACTACTAAGAATAACAGTGGCCATGCTATGTTTCAAAGCATCTACTTGCGCTTCCACAGCGAAGAGTTGAAATTTGACCATACTAGAAAGGCCACTGTGCAATAGGTGAAGCATCCGTTTTATCCCGTGATGATTCTTGTTTCTGGTTACTGTTATTCTGCTTTTTAATGATCATAAATGTATTTTTAAGTGTGTTTATGATTAGTTATAAATGACTTTTAGTTAAGTACATCATTATTACTTTAGTGTGTATCATTATATATTCACATCAATTTTATTTGGGGCCCATAATTTTGTAATAAGCCATTGCTAAATGACATATACTGCTGAAACACTCCAAATTTGATGTCTGGTAACATTTAATTCATTACATGCTCCCAATGAATCTATACTATTTAAGTAACTTTCACTGTACCTACTAAATATAGCTTACTCTGTTATTTTATAATTTATAGATTATTGTTTCAGGATACATAAATTGTGTATATGTCTTTACTCTTCTTATAAAGTAAGTTAAATGTTGCAAGTAGAAGTTTACTGTAGCTTTTTTATTCTCTTCAATTTTTTTTGATGTATGTATTTATTTATTTATTTTCAAATTTTAAAGATTTATTTTGTTTGTTTGTTAAATTTATTAGAGTGACATTAATTGATATCAATTACATTGTTTCCAGGTGTATAATTCTATCTCTTCAATTTTTTCGTTATAAAAAGTTTTCTCATTTTTCATTGGAAGAACTAGGTCTAGTGATGCTGGCACCCTCATCCAACACTGGTGAAAACATTAAAGCACACACTTTGGTGCCCAACAGGCCATGGCTGGGAATCCCAGCTCTGCTGCCACATGTGTGTGCTTGGGCCCAATCAATCTCTCTAAGAGCCAGATTCCTCATATATAAAATGGGAATTGTAAGACTTTCTTTACATAGTAATTGTAAGGCTTACCTAGCCCAAAGCAACCATTCAATGAATAACAACCACTGTTATTATGTACAGTGTGATTAAATGATGGAGCTTGCTTGTCTAGGCATTGGGAGGCATCTCGTCTAGGGTGAGGCCAGGCAGCCTCTTCTGAAATTGGTGGTAGTATGTGTACACTACAGCCTAGTTTCAAGATAAGAAAGTGGTTGCCGTGTCCCTTTTGCTAACTTGCATTTTGTAGGGACTCAAGAAGCGGAAGGAAATTGACATGTTCTCCAACAGGAGCTTCTGGTCTTGCACAGATATTGTAACCCAAGTTAATCTACAGTGTAACCTTGTGTGGGTGTGTAGGAACCCTCTGAGTCTCCTCCCCATCAGCTGGATGAGACATTTCAGGTCTTGCAAAAGGACCCTCTTCAAACCATATCAGGTACTCAAGAGGACAAGTAAAGGTGTGTCTGAAAGCCACAAGTCTGAGCTCTCATCATAACTTGGCACATCAGCTCACCCAGCATCTGGTTTTACATCTTTAAAGCCGAATACAAAAAGTTCTTCCTCTGAAACTGCCAGAAAGCTAGCCTGGGTCAGGAAACTCATTTGTGTGGTAATGCTAAGGACCTTGACAGGTCGCCCTTACAGGCAGGTTTAACTAAAACAGGGCAGTGGTAACGATACTTTGTCCTAAACAGTCTGACCAGACATTCTATTTTAAACAGGACAGAAAACAATGATACTGTCCCATTTCAAACAGTTTGTATGGTCAGCTGAGTCTCATTGGGCTAAATTCAAAGTGTCAGTAGGCTGACCCTACATACCATTTGAAACAGGACAGTACCGGTGTTTTCTGTCCTGTTTACAATGGGGTGTCTGCGCAGCCTAGTCCTAAGGCTCAGGGATAGGGTCTGAATCTTCTCCTGTTTGGTGAGGAGAAAGTAGAACATGGCCTGATTAGGGCACTGCTCAAGGGGCAGCTGTTCAGCTGGACGCCACGTACGCCAGGAGACACCAAAGGCCATAAGAACAGAAGTCAAAATCATAAAGGATCACTGAATTCCAAAGGGCCAAAAGTATAAAAACAAAATCTGGGGGTCTTGTACAAGGTCAAGTTCAGAGAAAGGCAGAATCAAATGTGGTAGAGGGGTGCCTAAAGGGAGAGAAAGGAATGAGTTTCCAAAAAGCTTTTAGAATATCAATTGACATTTATAGTTTTCCTCTAATGGCTTGCTCTGGGGACTGATGTGGTATTGGTGGCAAATGGATGTGGGGGTGAGCACAGCTGTGGTTAAAGTATGAATTTTAATGGCTACATAATATTCAAGCTGTGGGTATATAATATGTTCATGATTTTCTATTGATGAATTAATTTCCAGTTTTCTATTTGGAAATTTGTTTTCAAAAGGTGTATGTTGAAATATCTGTGCTTAAAAATAGGATTTTGGGGAAGCCGGGATGGCTCAGTGGGTTAAGCCCTCACTTTGCAGCCCCGGGGACCAAGGATTGAATCAGGGCCCTGGCCCATGCAGATCCATATGCTGAACTGGGGTGTGCTTCCCATGCGGGAGGCCCCCAGTTTGGTTCTTGCCCCCCACCCCCACTCCGATTCGGCCCCTGGCTCCAGGGGGTGTGCCTCCCATGCAGGAGGCCCCCAGCCCAGTTCCTGCCCTGCGAGGCCCCTGCCCACCTGTGTGGAATGAAACCATGTTGAAAACTGATGTACAACTATGGAGACTGCTCTGAGTCCTCCCCCTTCTCTCTGTCTCTCTCTGTCTCTGTCAAAAACAATAAAATAAATCTTTAAAAAAAGACTTGTGACTTTTGGGATCTCAAATAGTGACCCTCTTGGTTGCCCTTTCTGAGGTCTGCTCACCCTGCTTTTCTGGAGCAATGGCCCCAAAGCCTTCTTAGGCTGCTTCTCTATCAAGATCAATCCCCCAGCTCCCAGGGGCCCTCCAGTAAGCCTTTCTCCTTGGAAAATCCTTCCTTCCCTACTTCCTGTTGTCTCCCTTCATGTTGCCTTCTTCTCTGGGGGCATTTTCACAATAGACTTTGATAGTTTAAACATTGATTTGTTAATTAAAACCAGAAAATTTAGCTCTCCCTAGGAGCAAGGAGAGCTTAACTACAAATCCTCCCTGGAAGTGCGGTGAAATGTTTGCACTCCATCTTTTCTTGCGGACAAGTAAGGGAAGACAAGGCTTGCATAGTAAGCAGTTTGAAAGTTCACAAGCTACTGCAAAATGTTCACATAAAAGGGGATCAAAGGCCATTAGAGAAGAACCAGACATTCTCAAGCCAGGAACAAAGCCAAGTCAGGACTCAGAGGTGGAGGGTGGGGGTGGGGAGGTACATAATTATAAAGAACAACAAAGGGGACAGAAAAGACATTAAGTAGTGTGTATAGTTTGATTTGTCTCCTGCACGAGACTATACATTCCTTAATGGCATTGATCATGTTATTCAACTTTCTGTTCTCAGCATCAGTTATCAACACATAGTAGGTGCTCAATCAATGTTTGTTTGAAATACACTTATCAAACTGTTTTCACAACAAGATTATAGGTATGTGCGAAGCCCCCGGGGATGTCTTAAATGTCTTAAAAGGAATGTCTTAGATAACTCTTAAAATTTTAGAGGTTTAGAGATATATTGAAACATTATGTTGATGAATGTCCTAGAAAAACTGAAAGAAGGAAACGGGCAGAAAAGTACCTGGGCATAAAAAATAAAGTAAGTGGTAACTCTCCTATTCCACAGCTAGTCACATCAACCAATTCTTTTAACTCTAGTTGATCTAATTAAAGCAGACCTAGAAACATTGAATAACAGTCTTATTAAAAAAAAAAAAAGAAAAACCTTCTTAAAATGATGAAGGCAATTGGAAATAAATTACAAAAGGGAAACATGTCAAGTAGATTCTGGGGTCTGGCTGATGTGGAGAGTTAGGCATCATGCTCAACTAAGGCTCAGCCTGGCCAATATAGGGTTTGTATTGTGGGAATAACATTGCTGCAGTTGCTTCCAATTTATTATGGTAAGGACACTTACCATGAGTTCTTCCCACTTAAATTTTTAAGTGTGCAATACAGTATTGCTAAGTGTACACACTACATTGTATAGCAGATCACTGAAACTTACTCATCTTATATAACTTCCTTCCTTTTACCCTTCTCTCCTTCTTCTCACTATCTTTCCTTTACCTTTGCCTTCAACATCACTTCTAGTTCCATTCTCCCATTTCCCCATCTCCAGTGACCTAATTTGAAATGTCATCACTTTGATCTTAACTCTCACAGGTCCTGTTCTACTGCTGAAAGTATTGATCCTCATTGTACAGTTCCCTCCTGAAGGCAGGGTCAACAGCAAAAGATTGCATTGACCTTCTCACCACTGTCTATATGGGGCAAATTTTCTATTTATTCAAGGAGTACCTGTTTCTCTCTAAGACCATGCACCACACTGTATTATATAATTACTCGTTTACTCATAGTGAATGTCACCCTTACTAGCTTCTTACCTCTTTAAAGGCAGGAAACATTTTCTTCAAATCCTCAAACGTAGAATAGTGTCTGACATATAGTAAGTATTTAATCATTGATGAATGAAATGGAGAGAGAAGAAGGGAGCAAAAGAAAAAGAAAAACAGGAAGGTGTACGAAAGAAGTTAGTTAGGGAAACTCTATTAATAGAAGAGAAGAAAATATGATATTAAATTTGTGGAAACCAATTACTCATAGATACTCACAACAAAATTATTATAACTACTCTTCAGCCCAATCACTTGAAATGACCGGGTTAATTAGGGAGCATTTATTATGTCAACTTCACACACACAAGATATGTTCCAGCCTACAGAGTAAAGTACAAAATTTAAACAGCCATTTTGTTTTTTAAGTTCTCCAAATTCTACAAATATGACCTAAAATATAATCCTCCTTTCATTAAACAAATACTAAGCCAAACTAACCAAACAAACAATAAACTTCATTTTGATTATCAGGCAATTTCAGGGAAACTTTTTGTTTTGACTCCTCAGCTACATCTCTATTTTCTTATTTCTCTCTGTACTTATAATGATTATCTTAATGACTGCCTTCCTCATAAAGAATCCTTTGAAGGTTATTCTCTATGAGTACATGAACTGGGTTATTGAGTAACTTTGGTAAAATAGCTTTTGTCTTT
>PVKE010039689.1:0-14904 GCA_004027555.1 Craseonycteris thonglongyai
GTCAGTGACTTACTATTAAATTTATGATAATTGTTAAAGGAATGCAAAATAAATATTTAAATGATCTTCCTATTTCTATTGAATCAAAAGCAAATAAATATTTTTATTAATATTTTATTAATAATACATTTAATTTATTACTTAAATCAATATGTATTTTTAGGTTTAATACTTATAAAATGGGTTCTTGGAAAAGTTAGCTATGAGAGGCAAAGATTATTAGTGAGGGAGGAAAGAAGATAAATGAATTATTAATTAAATAAATTATAAAACTATTTCAAACATGTATGTGAATTCTCAATGCATTTTCAAAAAACTTGTGGGTGGTGACTAGCTATCCTTTTATCTTCACTGAAACAGAGCAAAAGAAAATGAATATAGACTGCTTTACATTAGCTTTCAAATAAAGTAAGATAAAGAGCAGAGATGTAGCTTGGCTAAAATATTTATGAGTTTTGATTTCTGTATTATAGTGATAATTATTTTCCATGAGATGGAATAATTGGATTGCTCATTGTTTTTATAAACAGGGTTTTTTTTTTATTGTTTTTGACAAAGAGAGTGAGAGATACAAGATATAGAGACAGAGACAGAGAGAAGGGGGAGGACCTTGAACAGTCTCCATAGTTTGGTTTTTCCACATAGTTTCATTCCACAGGTGGGCACTGGGCTGCACAGGGCAGAAACTGGGCCGGGGGTCTCACCCCGGTGAGAACTGAACTGGGGGCACTCGCCAGTGCAGCATATGGGTCTGCATGGGCAGGGGCCAGGATTCAATCCTAGGTCCCCAGGGCTGCAAAGTGAGCGCTTAATCCACTTAGTCATCCAGGCTTCCCCATAAACAGATTTTATCTTGATAAAAATGTAAATGTTTTAGTAGTATCATAAAGCAAATATACTATGGTAACTAATAGTTTATTATCTCTCTAAAGAAATTAATGTACCTCTGTATATTTCATTGTTTCTAGCCATTACGACTCCTCATGGGAAGCTATAAAAAAGAGGTTAATATTTAGAGTATGTGCATTTAATCATATTTAAGCATGTTAAGAATGTGGCAGCATCACTTCTGCAGGAATATTTCAGCCTTTATTTTAGGGTATCAATATATAATCTAAGAAATAATGTCTAAAAGTGATCTATTTTTAATTCAAAATCATTCAGCATTGATTTATACTAATTCACAATATCTATAGGGAATAATTGAGTTTTTCTAACATTTGAGTTCTTCACAAAGACACCAGACCTACATTAATTACAGTTAAAAAAAAGCACATATGCCCCTTGTTTTGACTTTTTATTATTATTAAATTTATTAGGGTGACATTGATTAGTAAAATTATATAGGTTCCCAGTGTACAATTCTACAATACATCATCTGACACATTGTGTCACATTGTGTGTTCATCACCCAGAGTCTCTTTCCATCATCATATACTAAGCATGCCAAAAACATGTATGCACATTAAAAAAGATTTTATCTATGTATTATTTATCAAAGTTGAGTTGAACTACAGTAGCAATGTGTAATATGTAATTTGCTGAAAAAGTGGTGTTAATTAAATGAATGCTAGTATCACCATGTGACAGACATGATAGACAAAGAGAATGGCGGAAGCATGGTTGTCATTCAAGGAGGGCAAGACTAGTTTGAAGTGGTATTTAAAATTCAAAAACATTGTGGAAGTACAATGACAATGAAGGCATGAGCACACAACAGAACCTCTAAAATGCCAGCAATTGTACACATTCATGTAAGTTTGAGATGCATAGGAAGTTGAAATGCATGGGCAGCAATACAAGTGGACACTTTGGTCAGTGTTGCTCAAGCACTAGTTTGCCATAATCAGAACTGTCTGGTTGCTGATGGTACCCACTTTGAGCATCTCTTGCGATTTCAGAAGTCAAACATGACTTATATTCAATTTTTGTAATAGGTATATATTTTTTACAATTTTAATATAGTTTTTTCTTTCTTAAAATGTGTATACATTTTTTTTTTGGTACCCTCTGTATTTGATGCCCCCTCCCTAGTCCCTCACTCCCTCCCCCTTACCTTCTGGTAACCAATAAATTGTTGACTGTGTCCATGAGTTTTTATTTCTTTGTTGCTTTCAATTTTATATCCCACATATGAGTGAACTCATATAGTTCTTGATTTTTTTCTGTCTTATTTTGTTAGCATGATGAAAAAAAAATTCAAAATAGAGTTAGCATATGACCCAGCAATCCCTCTTCTGGGTGTCTACTGAGCAGGAGGTCTGAATAGACACATCTCTCATAAAGACATACCAATGGCCAACAAATATATGAAATAATGCTTAACATCATTAACTATTAAGAAAATGCAAATCAAAACCACAATGAGATACCACTTCACACTAGTTAGAATGGCTATAATCAATAAGACAAGGAATAATAAGTGCTAGAGAAGCTGTATAAACAAAGGAACCTTCATACACTGCTCGTAGGAATGTAAATTGATACAACCACGATGGAAGACAGCATGGAGGTTCCTCAAAAAATTAAGAATATAATTACCATATAACACAGCAATCCCTATTCTGGTTATCTAACCCCTAAATGTAAACACCTTAGTCCACAAAGATATATGTAACCCAATGTTCATCGTGGCACTGCTCATGGTGGCCAAGTAAAGGAAACAACCAAAGTGTCCTTTGACAGATGACTGGATAAAGAAGTTGTGATATATTTACACAATATAATATTACTCAGTGATAAGAAAAGATGAAATACTACTATTTACAACAACATGGATGGACCTTGAGATCATAATGTTAAGCTAAAAAAGTCAGGGTCTTCACCTGGAATTACTCATCTCATGTTTTACTTGACTATTTTGTCTAATCCTTCAAATTTTATTTTAAATTTCATTTGCCCTGGGATATTAATGAAGATAACTATCATTCTATCTTTAAATTAGGTGGATATGGTGTAACTCAGCCTTTGTCATTGTATTCTGTGTAGGTGACAGTAAAGGTGTTTGGTTACTTTTTGGATGAAACAAGGGCTCTATTTTCCAAAGCATGTGAGTGAAAGATTAGCATCAGAGTAGTTTTACTTTGCATATTCATAAAAACAATGGGGGGGATGGTCAGAAATGCAAAAATGATTAACCTGGGTTTTTATTTGTGGATAATGATGTGGCTTGCCATAGGGGTTTGTCAAAGCATATATTGGGAATGTAGAAAAAGTACTCAGGAATATGATAATCATGAACTTTGACAATCATGAGTCAAGCTACCATATATTCTGTAACTTTACCTTACATCCTCACCATCAACATATTAGTACCAGCTGAATGCTCTTGTAATGAAGCTCTGTTTATCGCAACATACATTGATTTTTATTTGAGTGGCAACATATGTTCCAATTATCCATGTCTGCTCTGATTTCCTGCCCTCATTATAAATATAAAAACAAAAAGTCTATACATATAAAACGAGACTTGCTAAACATCTAAGGAAAACAACACAATGGGGTGAGGCAGTAAACTCCAAAAATTGTAGAGCAGGTCTCAATAAAATAGTTCATAAAGGAAAAACTTTTTTGAAGTATAATTAATAACTGCCTAAATATGATTCCAATCTAATTAATTTTGAATGTATAGAAAATTATCAAATTATCATAAGAAAAGTAATATATACTTATATGAAAAACAAACTAAAATACTTGGAGAGTTAAATGTTCTTTCTAAGAGCAAAATGTCTTTAACAAAAAATAAAGATGAACAGGATGGAATTAGTGAGTTAGAAAGGAGCTTACATTTTTTTGAGAAAAAAGACTCTAAAATTCTCAAGCATCTTTTCAAAATGTCACAAAATGTCTTTACAAAAAGGCAAAGATATAAATACCAAGCAGAAACAATAAGAAACATGAAGAAAAATTTGGGAGCTATACAATCTGTGTAATAAAACAATCCATAAGGAGAGAGCAGAGAGAAAAGAATAATAATAATAATAATAATATAAAAAAAGGAAATATTTATCTGGGTTGAAAATAAGCAAAAATTTTTAGTTTAAAAAGAGGACTAGGGAAAGCCGGGACGGCTCAGCGGGTTGAGCGCTCGCTTTGAGGCCATGAGGACCGAGGATCGAATCCCGGCTCCGGCCCAGGCAGGACCCACGTGCTGAACTGGGGAGTTCCCACAGTTCGGTTCTCTAACTGTCTCTGTCTCTGTCTCTCTATCTGTCAAAAAGTAAAATAGAGGTAAATATGCACTGAAGACAAAAAGATAATTTCTCTCTATAAATGTGAAAAGATAAAAAAAAAAAAAAAAAAAAAAAAAAAAAAAAAAAAAAAAAAAAAAAAAAAAAAAAAAAAAAAAAAAAAAGAGGACTAAGAAGAATTACTGAATACTTTTCCAACTTTGACATGACTTCCTGAAACTATAAATTTTCAAGGTAGAAGGGGAATCCCTAAAATTCCATTAATATGAAGGAGTATCAGATTAATAACAGACTTCTCATGAACAATATTAAAGGAAAGTTCATTTATAGTCTTAACAAATTTGATACAATTTCCTAATAGAAGGCAATTAAAATTGCCTATCATCAGACATTTTATATCACCCAGATCAAAGACACTGGCAGAATTGTTGAAATCAAATATATGTATAAAATTTGCTTCATAATTATAACGAAGTAGAGATACGTATTTTACATAAAATATATTACATAAGATACTAATACATTTTAACATGCTAAAATATTTTATTGAATAATATCTAGTTTTACACATGTTTTGTGAAGTTGAGAAATGATAGTGTAAATCAGTGGTATCCAACTTTTTAGCTTCCCTGGGCCATGGTGGAAGAATTGTCTTGGACCATACAGAAAATACAATACTTTTCGCTCCATAAAACACACCTGACCATAAGACGCACCTAGTTTTTAGAGGAGGAAAATGGGAAAAAAAATATTCTGAACCAAATAGTGTAATAAAATATTTAATAAACTATAACAGAATAACATTTGAACCATGTAAAGTGAACAGCAGTCCCCACTGTCTAGTAGGAAACACCGCCTACTACAAACTCTTCTCCAATCAGCATGGCGATAACAGCCAGCAACAGCACTCACTCCTCACTTGCAGCGTTTCCTCCTCCTCTGTATGATGTCCTCCTTCTTGGCCAGGACCCGCTTCTCCACGCTGCCACCATGGAATTGTAAGTTTCCTGCCTGGACCCACTCTCCTTCCATGCAGTCCCTGCTTTCTGATCTGGCTGCAGGCTTCCCCACGGCATCATTAAGGTCCCCAACGTGCACTCTTTTTTGCAGTATTCGCTCCATAAGATGCACACACTTTTCCCTCCACTTTTGGGGAGGGCGGGGGAGTGCGTCTCATGGAGTAAAAAATACGGCATATAACACTAATGATAGCTGTTGAACTAAAAATAAGGTCACAAAAGATCTCATAATATTTTAAGAATTACTGTTGGGTCGCACTCAAAGCCCTCCAGGGCCACAGGTTGGACTGACTTTATTTAATTATAATAATTAGATTTAATTGTGCAAAATTGGCTTGTGGGTATATCCAAGAAAGAAATAGATCTAGAATAAAGAATGTCTGTTAAAAAATAAAAACATATTTAAGAAAATGGCAACAAGTTATTCTGTTGTCTCAGATTCTCAAATCACGATTTATTACTAGTTTCAAATTTAAAATTTCTGAACATTTTAGAATACAAAGTATTCAGTTTTTATCAGGAAGTATGTATACTTAAAGGAAATCATAAATAATATAAAACATATTGACAAAATCTAAAAATACAAAGTAAAACTCTATTAAACAATCTCTACCAATAGTTTAAAGCAGGATTCCTCAACACTGCTACACGTTATTACCGCCGGGGAGATTTAAAAAACATCTCTGCTGAGGACCCAACTCCAGAGATTCTGATTGAATAGGCCTGGATGGCACCCCTAGAATGGAAACTTTTAAGATTCCTAGAGGATTCTAATGTTCAGCCAGGATGAGAAACAGTGGTTAGAGTTAATAGCATGAGCTATTAGTCATTATTAGCACATGTATAAACATGTAAATAAATTTTAGTTTATCCTTTAAAAATATGAAGAAACCAGGTTTATATGTCCATATAGATTATATGTCCTCCATCATATTTCTATTTCTGCTTTGGACACTACAAATGACAAGGAGCTCACAACTTCTGGCACCCAGTAGTCAATTAAATAATTTTTTGTTGAACTATAAATTAAACTTTCTCTTGATGTAACCTAATGCATCCTTTCTTTTAATATTCCTCCTTGGTATTTTTATATGTGGAAGCCCTTTCCCTTCACATAATCAGTGTACTTACCAACTGTATTTTCTGTACTTGTTACAGCTCTAGTAAAAATAGGAGATTATAGTTATATCCTATTTCATTCTCTTGGAATTCTCAATTACTCTAATTTGCTGCTCCTTTACCTATATGCTTATTTTCATTATAGATACTCATCTGTCACACTCTCTCTTCACTAGTATTTAGATTACCTTAGGCAACACAAAGAGGAAAAACATTCATTCTAACCTATCAAAAACAAACAACAAATAAATCAAAACAACACAAAAACCCAAATATATTTTTTGCAAATAAAATAAACTAAAAATTTTGTTAATTAGAAATTAGAAGGGCATTGGTTAATTTTTAAACTCTCATTGTGAATGCTTTTAATCACAGGCAGTTTGGAGGAAAGCAAGCCATTGGCTGGGTGGAAGTTCCACCCTTTTACATGGTCATTCATCTGTGCACTGACCTTCAGCAGATTATAAACTAAAAATTTACTTTTGCGTGCTAAAAAGGCAACAGAACTGGATAGATCAGATAAGCCATTAAAACACAATGCCATAAACTAGTGTTCCCCAACTTTTTTCTACTTTAAACCCATTTCCATAAGTTGTCGTTATTTTTAAAACCGCTGTTTTTAAATACTGACACTTTTGTTCAGTTCCTATCTTAATGTAAAAGAGTGAAAATTAGGTAATAAGTTAGGAGAGAAAAATTACTACACTAAAAATAAAACCCACAGATTTAATTTTATAATATTTGTAACAGTTAAATATTGATGATGATCAAGTATTTAAGAAAATTTAAATTTATTATTATTAATTTTTTAAATTTTATTTATTTATTTATTATTTTTGACAGAGAGAGAGAGAGAGAGAGAGAGAGAGAGAGAGAACTGAACTGGGGGAGCTCCCAGTTCAGCATATGGTTCCGCACGGGCCGAGGCCGGGATTCGATCCTCGGTCCCCGGCGCTGCAAAGTGAGCGCTTAACCCACTGAGCCATCCCGGCTTCCACTAAATTTATTATTAATAGTAATATTTATTTATGTTATCTGAAAAGCCTAATAAATATGCAGATCATGAGGCAATTGAAACTTTGTTAATGAGATCATTGAGCTTGCTTTGGTGCACTTAGTTTCTTGAAATCAGGCTCAAAAGATTCAAGATATAGTCCTAAATCAGTATTTACATTAAATTTGTTATTGTACTTCTTTGTTATGAAGGTGTAAGAAGAAAATCTCTCTTCACTAGTTCAGTATTAGTAAATGGCAAGAGGTATTTGAGTGCCTTCTCACTGAGCTATTTGTATTCCTCACTGAAATCTACCCAGAAGGTAATAATATACTTTCTTTTAAAATTTATTTTATTATTATTATTTTTTATTGTTCTTGACACAGAGAGAGAGAGAGATACAGAGACAGAGACAGAGAGAAGGGGGAGGGCCCAGAATAGTCTCTATAGTTGCACATCATTGGTTTTTCCACATAGTTTCATTCCACAGGTGGGCGCTGGGCTGCACAGGGCAGGAACTGGGCCAGGGTCTTGCCCCAGTGAGAACTGAACTGGGGGAACTCCCCAGTTAAGCATGTGGGTCCGCAGGGGCTGGGGCCGGGATTCGATCCTTGGTCCCTGGGGCTGCAAAGTGAGCGCTTAACCCACTGAGCCATCCCAGCTTCCCCTCTTTTAAAATTTAAAGAAGAATCTGTTGAGTTTGATTAACTACTCTTTTCTGTGATTGATATTTTAGCTTCTTAGAAGAATTCGTCATTGAAGGGATTTGCAATCCGGTTGTTTTCTTTTCCACATTGAAGAAAGTACTTATATAAGGACACTTTAAGACTTTACAAATGACTCTTACATTTTGGGATAAGTGCAAGCCATTCTCAGATAAGAAGCTGTGCAGAGTTTCAAAAACTTCAGGCTGACCTCTTTCTATACATATTTCTAAAATTTTGAAATTGCAGCTACCTGAAAAATTGTTTTTCTCTTGATAGGAGGTAATAAAGAGTATATGGCAAATTGTACACTAGTTCTTAAAGTTTCTACTAGAAGGAGATATATGTCACTTCTCCACATATTAATTAAAGTAAGTCACATGACCACACTTAGTTTGAAAGTGGTGGACCATGGAAGATAATTATAAATATATATGGACGGGGCTAAAGACTACTAAAAGAGGAGAGGATGTTACCAGTTAGGGAAGGACAGCCAGATTAGCTTCCAGATTGAGAACAAACAAATTTACATATTTTTGGTGTGAAACCAGCTGACGATAAATTAATAAGATCTGTGCTTACTTAACTTTATTCTCTGTAGAGATTCATTAGATAGTTTTGGGGATGCTCAAGAAGAGAGCACTTTTTTTTTTTTAACACTTCCTGTATCCTTAGAAAAAACAACTTGGCACGATTTATAAATGTACCAATGCTGCTTTCATACCTTTCATTTTTTCTATGTATCTTTTTATTGATTCCTCTCATGGGTGTGTGCATATTCTTGTTCTTGATTTCCTCTCTGAGGATTTTCTTTCTTTCATGTATGATAGCACTTACAATTCAGTATCAATAAAGCTAAGACTCAGAATAAAAAAGTCACATTAGATAGATGATTCATACTTTAGAATTCAAAAAAGGGATGTGGTTTTCATTAAAATGGTGGTAATCAGTAAAACAAACTAAAATAGCGATGAACACATTATTTTGATGAATGTGGTTATGGATCAAATTATGAAAATTGCTAAATGCTTTTCAAATATAAGATTTTTGTGTGTGTGTGCTCACTTTGGGAGTATATATACTAAAATTAGAACAATACAGAGATTAGCATGACCACTATGCAGTGCTGACATGCTAATTCATGAACTATTCTTAATTTTTGTGATCATAGTTAATAATACTATATTGTATATTTAAAATTTGGTAAATAAATAGAGTTTAAATTAATCTTCTCACCACACACACAGAAACTGTAACTATGTAGAGATGATGATGATGATGAATACGTTAATTAGCTGGATTGTGGTGACTTTTTTTACACTATATACATATATTCAAAACATCATGTTATATACCCTAAACATATACAACCTTTCCATATTTAAGTATGTCAATAAAAATGCTAAAAAAATACAGTTTTTTTTAATTGTAATTTCTTTTGTCATTTGAGATTTTTACTTGGTCAACAAAATCTCATTAATCTTTCATTCTAAAAATCAGATACTATAAACAGAAGAGACATAATTAATATTCATCCTGTGCAAGACACTTTATATGCTAGTCTGAATCTGTGTGCTGATATAAAAAAATAAGTTGTCATCAATAATTTTGTGTTTAAAGTACACATATTCAGTTTTTATTTTCTTCTTTATGTGATGTTATTTTTATTGCAGTGAAAAAAAGTGCTTACCTACCGTAATTAATTTTTATGTTAAATGGAAAAATATGATTCCATTTTCTGTAGATGACTAATTTCCTTCATTCATATGTCTTCTCAGGCCACTACTATTATCTGTAATAAGAAGACTGTTGTTTTATTTTGCTGGTAGATAGATCTTACCTCTTTTTAATGATCATTCTAACATTTTTCTCTGAATTTCAGAGGAACTCCAGGAAACCTAGATTTATTTTCAGGTATTGGTAAAGGATCAGAGGAGAGGAAACAATAATTCCAAGTGTCCTTAAAACTACCTTTTGTGTAAAGAATTCAAAATCCAATAGATGTTCCAGAAGTAATGTTAAGCCCAGAATTAACTTAGAAGAGAGTCTGAGTGCTGTCACAAATTTTTGAAAGTAGTTTATAGGATTTTCTCTCTATATAATAATATGTGAGTTTTAGTAACTACCTAATGTGGACCAAGGCCCTCAATTACCCCAACTATCAGGAGCTCAGATTTCTAGGTAGATGGGATGATAAATCTCTATTTTCCAGAAAAGCTTTGAAAATGCCTCAAGTAGCAATGAAGAATCCCTGCTAAAACTGCATTATAAAGTACATATCAGGCTTCGCAGGTATAATTATAAAGCTTGCATTTACCTTATATCTTTAGAGGCCCCAGGGTAAAACACTAGGCTGAAATGAGGATGAAGTAAAATAAACCATTTTCCTTTGGTTTTCTATAACTGCTACATTCAGCCAAGTGACTTAGACAATGATTTTGCTCCCAGAGGCAATTTGGAATTTTCTGGAGTTGTTTTGATTGTCTTAACTCTGGGGTAAGGATGCCATTACATCTATAGTGGGAGAAGGCCATGAGTGCCCTTAAACGTCCTACAGTGCACAGTACAGATTATCTATCTGATCTAAAATGTAAACTGATAAACCCTGCAGAGCTGCATTCAGTAATTAAAGAAGGAACAGAGCTACTCTATACTTTCAATGAACAACTATTAAACTAGTCCAAAAATGTCTGCAAAAATGGCAATATTTTGTAAACATGTCCACAGTTAATTTTGCTTTCTTTTTCTTATGCTACAGATGTCCAAACACGATATAGTATTTTAAGATTTCTTAATGTCAGATGAAAAAAAAATGATGAAAATTGCAGAAATGTGCACTATAATTTTAATACAATGTTTAATAGCTTGCAGAGTGTAAGATTATATATATGTATGTATATATATTTACATATATATATATTTGCTCAAATCTTTTTATTTATTTTTGTAAATTTTTAAATTTGTTAGGGTGACATTGGCTGGTAAAAAATTGAAAACCTTAATTCACAAAGATGCATGTGTGTATGTATATGTATACATATATATTATATTATATCAATTATATTTTTGTTTTTCATACATTAGTTTATGTGAAAGTAAAAAGTAAAATCTGACCATGTAATCTCTGTGAAACTAATAAGACCATTTCCCAGCACTGTTTTTTCCTCATAAAAATGCTGTTGAACTGTTACACTAATACTTCAATTCAACAAATATTTATTGTGTTTACTGTAGATAGGGTTATAGAAATTGGGTAAAGTAGCATATCATTCCTACCTACACAATTTACACTTTTCCACATGGCGGGCCACTTAGAATTTTGACTAATCTAATATTTAAACAAACTTAAATTTTATTTTTTATAAGCTATTTATAGAGAAAAAAGGAGACTTTACTTTTGTAGTTCAAACCACTAGCATAACAGAATAAGCTTTAAAAGAGTCGATTTAGACATAGATATTCTTTTTTTTAAATTGTTTGTAAAATGCTATTTGCAGATTAACTGGCCACCCAGCTAGTTAGATTACTTTAATTTCCTATTTTAGCTAGAAAAATGGTCAATATTGTAAATCATCTTGCAATGATCACACAACTTATGTAATAAGTTATATTGTAAGAGGAAGTTATTTGTCTAATTATATTACAAAGATTAAAAGCAAAGAGCCAATTATAAGTCTAATGAGATGATTGATTCTCTCCCAGAAACTAGACCCATCCAAGGTAGTTCCACTACAAGTTATGATACTGTGACCTACATACTAACTCTTTCTATAGCTGTCATGAGAACTCTGAAACTTTATGAAATTTCTATTGTTCACACAAAAAGATAAAACTATTAAAAATAAAATTCCCCATTGGTGACCCCAAATATGGCTGAGAGGTCATCTGAATGATTACTGTGTCTCCATTACCCCCTTATTTTAGTAGCCTGTAATGTTTTGATTTTGGTGTTTTATTTAAATTGTTCAGTTTGTAAAAGGCAGGCCATCTAAAACCAAGAGAAGCCTTCAATTTAAGAAAAAGTAGGACAAAAGATATGCATGTGGATAGTCAGGCAAAGGTGTCAAGTCCTCAAAGAATCACAATAGAAGAAAGTCCAAGCTGGTAAAAATTCACAAAAAAAGTATCAAAATCCAATTGCCTGTCAGGTAGAGGACGGTTTAGTCGTGCTCCAGTAGAAGCTAGCCAATAGATCTGTACTTATAAGTGCCAGCAGGAAAACTCTTGAGGATCATCTTATATCCAGTGAAAGCCAGTAACACACTCTAATAATGAACTCTAGTGAGCAGACTATCCATATTGATTATACTCAATGATCAGCTCTATTGCTTACCAGCTACATTACAGAGGCAGATATTCTAACCTGCCTGTATCTCAGTCCCTTTATCTATTAAAACAACTGCACATCTGTGGTTGTGAAAATTGAAAGAGTTAAGTGTATATAACAATAACATTCTGCATGTTAGCCACTAGGATGATAAATGTTTTAGCTTCAGATATTAGCCTTTAAAATTAGATAAATCAAAAATGTTTTAATTCTATAAGAATATTTAATTTTTGTGTCAGTATAGGCAATAAAATTATTCATTTGTGCATTTGTTCAAGAAACGTTTTAAGAGTTATTACCCTTGATAGCTGTTTTTCTGCATGAGCTAGGGTTTAGGCTTTAGTAATACCTCAAGTAAAGTTGGTTCAAATTAAAAAAGACCTAAATTTTAGTATTTAAAGAAAAAAAAATGTGTGAGGGATGCCAGGTAGCTCAACAGGTTGAACAATTGCCTTGCCACTACAAGGTTGAGGGATCAAATTTCAGCTCCAGCCCATCCAAACCTATGTGCTGAACTGTGGCACAAATGGTGACCACAGGATGGTGGCGAAAGTTCTTGCCTCCCATGCGGGAGGCCCCCAGTTTGGTTCTCACTCCACATGGCCTCACATCTACCTGTGTGAAATGAAACTATCTCATAATTAATGCTGTGCAATTATGGAGACTGCTCTGGGCCCTCCCCCTTTCTCTCTCGCCGCCTCTCAAAAATAAATATATAAATACATATTTTTTAAAAAAAGAATGAAAATCTCAAAAATAGAATTATAGTGGATATGAAAGTAATCTACAAATCATAAAATTCTAGTTTAAAGACTCTGACCTTGGGATTAAATGGGAAAATGAAGGAATTGTAGTGTTCAGTGATTTCATGCATATCCTTAAGTTCAGGTTAAAATTCTAAATAGGCTCAAGAAGAATTTATATATGTCATAAATTATGCACCAAAGGAATTATGGATATTTGAGTTTCATAATTACATTCTAGAATTTAAAAAATGCTTAAAAGAAAATTTTAATTCTCTTCCAAAAATGATCGTTTTTGCCCCTGTTAGAAAAAAATATTATTCCAGTTGGATTATTTTAAAAGAGTAATATAATTTAAAAAATATAGTGAATTTGAATCAGAATCAGGGTACATGTCTGGTTTTTGATTCTGTATAGCTAATTAATTACATGGGTATATATGCAAGACAACACATTTCTATGATTCTTTCTCAAATGTAAAGTAAATAATAATTCCTATGCTTATTTCACAGTTTTAATTAAGATCAGATGAAAACCAGTTTTAACATCTTTGTAAACATTAAAATAGTATCAAATGTACGTAATAATAATTATTATTTTTATGTTTTTCCATAATTAACCAAGGAAACCAATTTATTGGTCCATCACCACGATCATTTTAAACAAACCACATTCATCTTAGAATAGTTAGCAATAATTTTTAAATATTTACAAATGATAGATATTCATCTAAATCAGGGGTGGCCAACTTTTCTGTATATAAGATCTACTTTTTATCTTAAAAGTGTGTCGCAATCGACTTGTTGTCATAGGCGTAGTCTAAAGGGGAAGAACAGGTGTAAAATGCATACTATGTTTATACACTGTGTTTCAGTATAAGGTGCACTCCAGCGAGGTATGGGTAGATAAGTAAAATATATGTTCAAAACTATTTTTTATTTTTTAAATCACTTATTAAGTTTTCGAGATATAGGCTCATGAAGAAAATAAATTTCCAGACCGAACTTTTGATAGCAGCATTCTGTACATGCGGTACATAAAAAATTCGATTTTCCGGCACTTTTTCAAGATAGATTTTTACTAACTTAAAATGCAATTTAATTTTTTTATCAACTGCAATGTATAAGTTGTACTATTTGTTCGTAAATATGAAAAAGTTGTTATAAAAATGCACAGTATGGCTGATAATTTGATTTCAATATTTCACTTTCGCGTTTGTATTTGGGCCAGGAAAATTTATCATGAAAGAATAATATGATTTACTTTTTGCTAATCCATCAATAGCTCGCTGAGTACACCTCGTAATGAAATACAGATAAATATTATCTACCTATGTAAAAAAACAACAACAATAATTATTTAAAGGGCAAAAAAACTCACGTCCAGGGGAATTAAAAGAACATGGATAATTATTAACTATTTATTCATTCAAAGTAGCTACAGATAAAGACAGATTTAGAATTTATTTTGTTGCCTTAACATTAATGGGAAGACTGAGTTTGCATGTCTCTAACCAAAGAATCATAATTAGGTGTATATCCTGACAAAGATAATAATAATGAGTCTTCAGTATGGGAATCAGTCAGGACAGAACGTTGTTTAGTCTTCATTAGCTTCAAGTATGAAAATGCCGATTCACATAGGTATGTAGATCTGAAACAAGAATAGATATATTCGCTACATTTGGTGATACTGGGATATTTTTCTCGGTTGACATATTTCCAAAAATCTTCTTCAAATTTTCTGGCTTGTAAGATTAAGTCAGTTTGTAAAATTATAATTTCATTTTCTAATGCCTTTTGATCCAT
>PVKE010039690.1:0-14911 GCA_004027555.1 Craseonycteris thonglongyai
CAAAGCGGGTTGTGTATGAATTCCACTCCACCCCTCTAGAAGAGAAGAAAAATAGAGCTACACAGGCCTACTGTTGTCTCTTGAGCATTTCCAAACTGTTCTGAATAGCAGCATAGATGCATTGAATGATAATGTCACAACTGGCTGCCAATCATTTAGGGCTAAATAAATCAACATTCCAGAGGCTCCAGACCTTCCACTACTTGGTCTTTCTTTGTCCACTTCAGCACACCTTTTTTTAGGAAGCAGAAATAGTACAGCTGTTCCTTGTGCCATATGATACAGCACTTAACTACCCACAGCCCCTTTCCAGACCTCTCTCCTCCATTTTTCCAGTGGTCAAGTGGAAGCAAGACCTTCCTTCCGAATTAAAGAAACAAACACACAGAGAACTAGAAAGACTCTATTCATAGAGCCTGGAGAGGAATCTTCACTAAAGGTCACAGACTCTTGTGAGCTAAAAATGTAAATAAGGTCATTTAATAAGGCACAATCATTTATAAACAAAGAAGAGGGCCAGAGAATTGCCTGGAAAAACACTGTTACAAGTCAGCAAAGCCAGAACTCAAGTCCAAGTGTTTTCATTCCAAGCACCGTCTTTATTTCCAGCATTTTTATTCCCTTTGAAGATACAGGTCTATTATTATTCTAGAAGGTAAGCCATATGTCTATCCTCCTGCCCAAGGAAGAACGTTTCCCACATTTTCTTTGATATATTTTTTAGCTTGCTAGGACATCAGAGAATTGTATATTCCTTCTTACAGGCGTTTATCTTTACTTGGTAGTTCCATTCTCCAACAGGCCTATAGCTAAAAATACCCAAAAGATTTGTGATAATTTCACTTCTGGTCAAAGTTTCTTCACCCCATGCCTTAAAAAATAAAAATAAAAATCACCACCTCTACTCTTTTACTCTCTCCCTTATATAAAAGTAAAAACGGCAGAGGGAGAAATAAACCTGGAACTATGTGTTGATACAGGCTTGACACTGGGTTTCACACCACGAGAGTAGAGGAAAGTGATGCTATTGTGGCATGCCCAAAGTGAATTGGTAGCACATTGACTAGAAAACAGTGAACCAGGTCTCCAAACCAAGATGGAAAGTCCAAGCAAGCAGCGTGTTTTGAACAAATATCTCCTGCCAGGATCAACACACAAAAAGAACACTGGCACTCCATTGTGTTGGATACATACTCTACTTAAGACAAAAACAAAGCACCAAAGTATTTTTATTTTCCCATGATTTCAATGACTCTATGAAGAGAGACAAAGAACCTACTTGAGTTAATTTATGTAAATTTGAACAATATTTGCCTTTTGACAAGGAGGAAAAAAGTCATGCTTTCCAAAGTCAGACTTGAGTTTTGCACTTCAGCTTAGACCTCAGATTCCAAAACACAGCCTGATTCTAGAAAACTATATTGAAGTTCAGGATTGGAGAAGAGAGTATGGTGGGATTTCCAAGCCAAGAATTGACTAAAAGTGTGCAGAACAGTCCTGTCTGAGATGTGCTCCTTTGGCATGTGGGTCATTTTGAGCTGTAGACCCTGCAGGTTCAGGAGAAACTTGTGCCCCTCCCTTAACTACCTAGAAGATTCTAAGTTGGGGGTCTTGCCCATAGTAAGAGCTATTACCAGAAATAATGTTTTATAAACAATCTATAGGGTAGGGCAAACATCTAACTACTGAGCATCTGCTCTTTTATTGTCTTGAAAATGACCTTCCTTGCCTCTGAAGTCCCAGGCACCTTACCTCATCCTTAGTTCAGAATACCACATATACCTCATTTTCATTTTCTGTCTCTGAACTGCTTATGTATATGGGATCTCTGACTCTCTTGTGTATGTGGGCCTCCCACACATACATAATTAAATGTACTTATTTTCTCTTCAACCTCTGTCTCATGTAGATTTCATAATTAAACCAGCTGAAAGGATGATGAAGGGTCAAGTAGGGTGACTTCCGCCCAGATATGACCAGTTGCCTCTCTTCTCCTTTCCCTCTCGATAAATACCTAATGCAAATGCAAATGCAAATGCAAATGGTTCATGAATAAATGACAGGTGCTTTGGGGAATGGGGAGAGATTGGAGTAACAGATATGTAGACCTGTTATTCTTTCAATGACCGTTGGCACTATGTAGGGGACTTGGATTCACATTGCTCAGGACTATGATAGCATTAACCCAGTCTGTCTAAAGGTTTTCCTGTTTTTTATAGTGAAAATAGGTATTTATGAGAAAGAGATAAGGGAATCAAGAATATAGCCAGCGATCATCCTATCCACTTTGCCATGCGGACTTAGTTCACAATAATCCTAAAGGCCAACAAGTCTTATTCCCTTTTTAAAGATTTAGAAACGGAGCATTGTCAGGGTTGAGTAACTCTGCTCAATTCATAGCTGGGGAAGAGTGGTGTGGGGATTTATTTGACAATAAAACTCATTGGCTTTACCCTATGACAGGGGTGTCAAACTCAATTAAAACACAGGCCATTTGGTGCAACAGGCAAGATTCACGCGGGCCACATCCCATTTACAAACGTCGCTGGAACTGAGTCATCACATTTATACACACCCACAGGCCCCCAGGAAAGGCCCTGGGCCACCTGTATACTCATCTTCAGTAGTTCAAGGGTTAACGAGGGAATTGTGTGTACAGTATTGCCTCGATCTCCCCTAAGCGCTATTTTCTTCATCACAATTTTTTCTATTTTCATTTTATTTCAGAGCATCGTGGGCCACAAAAAATTACCTCGGGGGCTGCCAGTTTGACACCCCTGCCCTAAACCAAGCTTGTACAACTGCGGCCCAACACAAATCCTGAAACTTTCTTAAAACACTATGAGACTTTTTTGGCATTTTCCTTCTTTTTAGCTCATGAGCTACTGTTAGTGTATTTTATATGTAGTTCAAGACACTTGTTCTTCTAATGTGGCCCAGAAAAACCAACACGTTGGACAGCCCTGCTTTAAACCATACAACTCAAAGCTTATCACCACATGTAAAGAGCGTGAGATGATTTTAGCTCTTCACTCCAAGGCAAAAAGACAAACGTAGAGGCCACATCCATTCTGCCTTCCTGTGGATATGAATTCCTAAAATATCAACATTTTCCATTTAGGCAAAATCCAGGCTCTTCTGAACAAGTGGTGGCTGGGAAGGAGGAGCTGGGCCCCTGGGGTGGAACTGTGTATCTATGTTGACAGGTGAAATAAAAGCCACGCGGCGGCGTGTGGCAACCCTGCCTGAGTCACAGCTCAGGAGTCACGGGAGAGGACAGCCATCCTGCCTTTGCAGTGGAAACCTGCTGTGGCACAGAGCACCTTAATGTGGAGCTCTGACTCCTGACCTCCTGGACTATTAACACCTTCATTGAAGAAGCTCTCCCTCCCAGGGACCACTTCCTGTACATAATAGAGGCTCACCCTCTCTTTCCAGGGGTAGATTTTAAACTTCCTGAGTACATGGGCCCTGTCTTAAGTATTTTGACCTCTGTAACAAAAACCTGAACTTGCACTCTGGTAGCTCTCTTAAATAAGGCAGGGAAGGAGGGGGAGGGGGTTAGAGGGAAGGTGATAAGGTTTACCTCACACACACACACACACAAAGCTGTTGCTTTTTCCTCGTTTTTCGAGCTTTGCCCATTTTTTCAAATCCATTTCCACGAATCATCTTGGTTATTCTCTTTCTCATCGCAATGCCTCCTGTTATCGTTTTCAAGCCATAACTTATTTAAACAATCACTCACAGGTGGCTCATATGTTGTCCATCAGCAAAATTTGATTTTCTGTTGGTGGACACGCCCAGGACCTGAGACCTCATGGCGTGTGACCTCTTGGTGATGGATTGGTCACTCCAGAAAAAGAGCTCAACAAGCTGGAGATGACTGACGCCCATGACAAGTATCACATCAGCGAGTGGATGTACCTCAATTGGTGTGATGATGGAAAGAGAAAGCAAAGAAAGGGCGAGTACTGGTGTTCTTGTTTATGATCAAAAAGTTTCTCAGAAGTTATTCGCTTGACGTATTTTATAAATCAGGAACTGAAGACCCTTGCACACAGCTAGCTACTAAGATCGACGGGTGCTGACCCCATAACTCATTGCCTTCTGCTTTCTCTCAGTTCAAAACTCTAGGTCACTAGAGGTGTTAATACACGGATCAGAATGCTACAGAGATCATCTTAACAGCCAGCGGGAAACTATAAATTTGAATTGTTACTTTCACATATACCACTGTAAAGATTTATACTGTGATTATCATTATAAAACATGGTTATAAATATCCGGTCAAGCCCAGAAATAATTCTGTTGTCTTGAAAATGCTGTTCATTTTGCACTTATATTAACCAAACTCCCCAATGCCTCTTGCTCTTGGAAAAATAGTAAGGTGTGGTGCTTACAACTTAACATGCATGTGCCCTATTGCATGAGTTCAAATCCAAGCTTGATCACTTAGTAGGTTCAAGTACTTGGGGGAAAACAGTATTTCAATTTCCTTATCCTATAAAATGGAAATAGTACCTATTTTGATTAATTTGCCTCATTTACAGGGAACATTTAGAACTGTGCCTGACATATAATAATCATTAATAGGAGCTATTATCACCCATGCTAAACAGACATCTCAGACTTTAATCAATCTCTTTATGGGAAGAACAAAATGATGGTCTGAAGACAAAAACAAAGAAACACAAAATGGCAGGGCCTACTATAAGGATACTCGAAAAATTGCAGGCCTCGAGTCAGAAGATTTGCATGCACCGTATAAGAACAGGGGGGCTTAGGAACATCTCCTAAAATCTGTTTCTCAAGATTCATCTCCATTATAGTTTAAGAATCAAATCAATCCTCAGCTGAAACCTGCTATAAACATGATACAAAACAAGTCAGTTGGTTATTTGTCTTAGTGTTGATGTTTACTAAACTTATTCTGACAATACTTCTCACTGAAGTCCGTTTTCAATGAATTTTTTGTATACTTCCAACTTCTTAAAGCAGTTATGATCATCTCTCTCCATCAGTGGTTCCTACAAGTACAACAAAATTTGTTCACAGACTGAATACTTATTTATTCCTTTTCCAATGCTCTTCCTGCCACGTGGGATGCTTTTCTCTCTCCTTCTCCATCTGTCCAATTCTTAGTCATCCTCCAAGGTTCAAATGTCATTCCTATGAGACCTTATCTAATTTCCCCAGAGTTAACATTATTTTCTTCCTCCTCTGAACTATGCCGGTGCTTTATTTATAATGTCGTGGGAAATCAAAGCTCGTCTGGCATGCCACTGCACGTCAACAGCTATGGCAAATGATTTGATCTTCCACAAATCAACTCTGCATTTCTCTCCTGAGAATGTTTGCACATTCTGGCTCTACAATCTAAAGTGGCCTCCATCCTCTTGTTCACTTAGTGGACTTCTACTCCTGCAAACTTACCAGTAGTCCAACAGCTACCTTGTCGGCCGGGATTCCCCCAGGCAGCTAAGTTAACCCTTCCTACCATCTTGTAGCACCTAACAGATGCTTAGTACTTCAAGAAGCAGCAGGATAGTTTTTGACCCTTGACAACCTGTTTGAATCCTAGCTAATCACTTATCACTGTGATAATTTTGATTCAATCAGTTTAACATACTTCAAGTTCCAGTTTCTTCCACCAAAAAAATAGAGAATGCTTGCAAGAGGGAGATTAGTGTTGTGGGGAAATGACTAAAATAGCTTACAAAGTTTTGAGAATTTGCAACATTGTGAATAAAGCACATGGCACATTTAGGGAATAAGTAAATCATGGATATTTTCACATAACTCTGTGAGCCCCTACCATAATAGATCACAAATTTTTAATGTTCACAAATTTTTTATGTTCCCTCTGTAGCATGAACCCCTGGGAGGCAGCTATCATGGAACATAAGTCTTAGAACCTAATGGACACCTGTATTTGACTATCAGCTTTGTTACCTATTAGCTGTGGGTCATTGAGCAATATCCTTCATCCCTTTAAGCCTCAATTTCACTATCTATAATATGCACGCAATATTAGCTCTCTGGGAATGTTGTTGTAAGGATCCAATAAACACAAAGAAGAATTTCAGACAAAAATACAGGACATAGTAACTTCTCAACATATGACATTTATTTATAACACCAGTAGCTAAGTATAGACATAGCAGATGCTAAATAAATGTTTCTTGAATGAAGAAATCAGTAGACTTTAAAATATTGTACAGATATTAATAGTTATTATGACTTTTTAAAAATTATTTTTGACAGAGAGAGAGAGAGATACAGAGACAGAGAGAAGGGGGAGGGCCCAGAACAGTCTCCATAGTTGCACATCATTGGTTTTTCCACATAGTTTCATTCCACAGGTGGGCACGGGGCTGCACAGGGTAGGAACTGGGCCAGGGTCCCACCCCGGTGAGAACCGAACTGGGGGCACTCCCCAGCTCAGCACATGGGTCCGCAAGGACCAGGGCCGGGATTTGATCCTCGATCCCCATGGCTGCAAAGTGAGGGCTTAACCCACTGAGCCATCCCGGCTTCCCTTATTATGACTTTTTGATTAATGAGATTATTTCAACTCTAAGATCCAGTTCCCAGCATTGTTGGTCAGGAAATTTGATTTCATCATTTACTCCAGTCCCAGTGAATTGAGCTCCAAGATTGAGATAAAAAAGATCCCACTTAATTTTTTTTTATTGTGATAGGATATGTATCTGGATCAATAATCAAAATTTATTTGCATGCCATAAAACAATTTATCTAATTATCTATCAACAGGCCGCCTATGGGGCAAAACAAAGAATGTTGCATCTTATATTCTTTTGGAGGTTTGTTATCCTAAGTACCCTTTTTAATCCCTACAATCAACCAAGATATCTGTTGAAGGTCTAAAAAGTTTGGCATTTGTATAGCAAGAGCTTTGGACTAATCATTCTTTAGAATTCCTTCTAGGATGCAAAAGTGCTCAGCATCTTGCTGGGTTCCATGGAAAGATGACAAAGTATGAGGCATGTTCCTTTAGTACATCAAAGAGTACCTAGCATTCAGTGTTCATACTTTTAAATAAAATGAAAAATAAAGAGGAGCTACTGATTAGAATCAGAGCCTGTTCATGCTCAATTTAAGGCTGACAACATGGCATATTCTTACTCTGGGCCATCGTTTTTCACCATGACCGGAACCTTCGGATTCCCAAGTTCTTCATGCATTGAAATATCACATATACATTTTCAACACCAAGTTTTTAGAAAAGACATTTTCAATGGGCCATCTCCTGACTGCTTTTTACTTATCTCATGCATGTTCCTGACAGCCTAACAGGAACATAACAAGGTGTCACCTTTCTGACGTGTTTCGTTGTTTTGCAGATCTGAACGTCTGTCCCAGCATCCACATTATATTGGACACTTGTCTGTTCATTTCAAATATGGCAACATTAAAGGTGTCAGTGAGTGCTGGTGTCAACAATAAGGAAATGAAGCACCATATTATTTTTGGCTCTCATTGGAAGCATTTTTAGGACACTTAATTTAGTTTTGACTTTTTGAACTAAGAGTTACCTATTTTGTAGGATATATGCTACTGTGTGTCTCCTTAAATTTTTTCTTAAATAATTGATTCTTTGCAGCCATTTCATTTTATTATTTTTCACTTACATATTATTAATTGTATGCTATTATATTTAAATGATTTGTATCTTTATCCTATTTCCCCGAACAACAACCACTATTTTTAAATGCTTAGTATGTATCAGACACTGTTCTATGTCATTTAGTCCATTCAACAAACACATAAGAAAGGTATTATTATTATTCACCCCTTCTCACAGCTGTGTAAACATAGGTTTATTAAGGGTATATAATTTCTCCAAGAACCTACAGGCAGGAAGTAGAAAAGCAAGACTGGAACACAGTTTTTCTGACTCCAAATCCTAAATCTTTAATTAGTGTGTCTTAACAGTTCCCCGACCAGATGGCATTTCTTTAGAAGAGAAACAGTATATTGCTCTGATCTCTATATCTCTTCCTAATACTTAGCACAGAGCGTCTTTCCTGGTGCTTCTTAACAAATATTTGTGAAGAAGAAGGAGGAAAAAGTGGAGGAGGAGAAGGGAATGAATTTTAAGAATGGTGGAACAACTATAAGGTTTCTGCTCTCGTCAAGGCAATACCCAACTCCTCTCAAATCCTTGGGCTCCGGCCAATAGTGCCCACTCACTGTGTGGGGGATGAGGCTGAAAGTGGGCAGGAAACACATTTCTCATTTTCTACATGGATACCTGTTACTACTAAGATATTGTGAAAGAGAACTAATTTCAAAGAGGAGAAGCTAGCCTGATTAAGAAGATCGATTCAAATGGACTTTTGAGGAAATATTAAAAACTCAAAGAAAAAGAAAAGATTAAGATAAGGAGGCGTTGAAGAGAGCCCTCAGATATGGGAGTGGCTAAGGACCATGGCTCCTTGGCTGAGCATAGAACCTTTATACTGACAACACCTTCTAGGACAGCAATCACAACACAAGTGTGCATGGTCAGCCTGCACAAGGCCACACATGCCCATGTTAGTTGTGATTCTATTAATAAGCCTGGTGTCCCCATTCAGAGCCTGCAGGTTCTCTGTTTAATCATACAACCTCCGTGCCTACTTCTTCTCTTGCTGGCCAGATCAAGGCTTAGCCTCTAATGGTCAAACATGGAGTTTAACTTAGTCCCACTCCTGAGATTCTGTGAACTAATTTTTTTTTTCTTCTGAGAGATTTGCTGAGACCAAAGGAACCACCCTGATCACCTCTCTTTTAAACAAGGAATGTATTACTTTTAACCAAGCATATTACCATATATCAAGCTCCTCCCTTGTGGAGTCCTTGGCAGACTGTTCAGATTCCTCCAAACACCATTCCCTCCCAGACAAGGCTGCCCTGTAGTTGACGACCTGGTGTGTGGACTCGGGACTGTAGCCAAGAAAGAGTATCAATGACTAGTCCTCTGGGAGGATCTCAGAGATGTGTCCCCTCAGGACAGATGACAATGAGATCTATATTCTTTGACCTCTGCAAATCCCACCCATTTCCGTGTATGGGTTTTGTATCTTTGGCAGCATTTGAAAGCTGTCACTCAAAATGAACTCTGGCCACTCATTTTCTAGTCAGTCCAAGAGTATTCTAATTAAGTGCTCTTAACACTAACAAGTAAGGAGAAAGCTATCAGGTCTGCCATTGTGGGAACGGTAGCCAATAGGGAAGTAGAGCCTAGAAAACTCTACTTCAGTTAAAACCTGGAGCATCCTAGGGAGGGACTTGGCTAGGAAACTAAAATTACCAGGAACCCAGAAAACCGTTTTTAAATTTTATTTCCCTAATTTGTTTTAGTGTAAAAAGCAAGTCCCAAGGTTCAAAATCACACACTTTCATCAAAAAAGGTTTACTGGTGGGGAAGCTGGGATGACTCGGCGGGTTAAGCACTCGCTTTGCAGCCCCAGAGCCTGAGGATCGAATCCTGGCCCCGGCCCAGGTGGACCCACATGCTGAACTGGGGTGTGCCCCCAGTTCAGTTCTTGCCGGGGCCTATGTGGAAGACTCCCGGCCCAGTTCCTGCCCTGCGCAGCCCTGTGCCCACCTGTGGAGTGAAACTATATGGAAAATGAATGCTGTCAACTATGGAGACTGCTCTGGGCCCTCCCCCTTCTCTCTGTCTCTCTCTCTCTGTCAATAATAATAATAATAATAATAATTCTTTTAAAAAAAGGGTTAGTGGTATTGCCACCTTGGAGTTTATCATGACAACAGGAAAGCTTTTTTTGTTACTGTACACTTTATGGAATATCTCACCTGGTAACACAGAGCAATCAATGTTTTCCTCAACTTACTCAGAGAAACATGAAACTGAAAGTGACAACAGTTTGCAACTTTCCACTTACCACCAAGATCCATATAATAATATTCTACTTTTAGAAGCCCCTCAAAATAGGTATGTTTGAGGAATAGGCCAGAAATATACAATATACCTTGGAATTAGATATTAGAATCAGGCTATGTCCTAATGATACATCTGCCCTTCAATATTCTATTAAAGTAACAATGTAAGGATAAACTCACAAGGTCAAAGAGAATGAGAAAAGAGATAGCAGTAACAAATTCTGAGGAGATATAAGTAGTAACAGAATTAGCAGAACAGAGAAAAACATGAGAAACAGCCCAGAAGCAAGCCGGCTCAGTCCTTAGAATTCTAAAAGCTAAAAGTAAGATTGTAGACGGGGCTAAAAAAACTGTAGGGTTTATTGAAAAATCTGTCTAATAAGCAGCAAGAGCCAATATTGTGCTGGTACTCAGATCCTTACCTCCACCACCCTCACCCCATAAAAGCTCTGTTTGCCAATTGCCATGGTGTAAATACTCCTACCCGAGCTATTTTCAACCTACTGATACAATGTCACAACATAGAATTAGGAAGCAATGGGCACAGTCATCCCGGAGAACTGGTTCCTACTGGCCCCAGCACACCTCTGGTTTGACCCTAGTAAGCAGTAGAGGAATGACTGGTCCTCTCCCTGCAGCTAAAGAATGGCTGCTTACTCTCCGAAGACATTCCAGAGAAAGACGTAGAACTCGGGAACCTGAGGTTCCGTGGAGGAGGCTCAGCCCTGAAAAGGGGCACTACTTGGAAATGTACTGATGGCATAGCTCCTGTCCCCTCTCAGTTTTCAGGACTGGCTACTGGCTGGAGATGGAAGAATGCTTTTATGAGAAAACGAACACCCATGAATAATGATCAATAGAGATGGCATGAGAGGGCTTCCTCAACGAAACAGCTCAGCCAAGTCAAGCCAAAATGAAAGAGGTGATGGAGGCGCTTGACTCTTGCCCAGAGCTTTTGTCAGCTGTGCAGTGCATCACATTTATAAATGAACAACGATGTGTGTGTGTGCATGTATGTATGTATGTATGCATGCATGTATGTATGCAGTGGAGTTGGTATAACAGTATTGTTGTTATGAAACTATCATATATAATGTGGACAAAGCATTTGTATAATTATGGAATGTTCGGCCATCCTATGTCCTTGAATACCAGAACCCTCAATGTAAAAGAAAGCAGATTAAATGTAATATATAGGGACTAGGAGAACTAATGCTCTTTTTTTAACGAGCTGGTAAACTTAAAAAAGGGCATTACTTCTGCCGGACCCTGTAGAAGAAGTTAAACCCTCACATTTATATTCAATTGATTTTTGGCAACAATTTCAGGGCAAATCAATGGAGAAAAGAAAGTACCAAGACAACTAGATATTCATATGCCAAGAATATAAACTTTGATTTATACTTCATATAATGTCTATCAAAATTAACTCAAAGTGAATCATAGACCTGTCAGAGCTAAAACTACAAAACTTCAAGAGGAAAATATAGATGGTAATCTCTGTGACTTTGGAGGAGACAAACATTTTTAGAGATGACATCGAAAGCTGATTTTATAAAATAAAAAAAGTGACAAATTGGATATTTTTAATAAACTCCCATCAAAATGAAAAGCTTTTGCTCTTCAGAACGATACAGTTAAATATTAAGGCAACATGCAAAATATTTGTGTTGGAATAAGGTATTTGTAATCTATATTTGACAAAGGGCGTGTATTCAGGATATAAGAAATTCAGTAAAAAGTCAAACAACCCAATAAAAAACGACAAAAATCTGGGTACATACAAATATACACATGATTGATAAGGACATGAAAACATGGTTAACATCTGCAATCATCAGAGAAAAGCAAATTAAAATCACCATGAGCTATGACTACATAGTAACTAGGCAGTTATAATCAAAAGGACTATACCAAATGTTAGCCAAGACAGCGTCTTAAAAAGTTAAACATTAATTTACTATAAAACCCAGAAATTTGGAAGCCAGGGTGGCTCAGCGGGTTAAGTGCTCGCTTTGCAACCCTGGGGACTGAGGATCGAATCCCAGCTTCAGCCCATGAGGACCTATATGCTGAACTGGGGTGTGCTTCCCATGTGGGAATCCCCCCAGTTCACTTCTCATCCTGCATTCAGTCCCTGTCTTGAGGGGGTGTGCCTACCACATGGGAGGCCCCCAGCCCAGTTCCTGCCCTGCAAGGCCCCCATCCACTTGCATGGAATGAAACCACGTTGAAAACTGATGACATGCAACTATGGAGACTGCTCTGGGCACCTTCCCCTTCTCTGTCTCTCTCTGTCTCTCTCTGTCTCTCTCTGTCAAAAACAATAAAATAAATCTTAAAAAACAAACAAACAAACAGAAATTCCATCTCTATGTATGTATATATGTAGGTATTTACTTGAGAAAAATAAAAACTTAGGTCAACCCAAAGTTGCAAACGACCATCGCAGCATGATGTGGAGAAGTCCCAAACTGGTAAGTGCATAAACAAAATGCTGCTTAGCCAGATAATGGAATACTAGTCATTGATAAAAAGGAATGGATTATTTTCACATAGTACTACATGGAGGAGCCTCAACAACATTATACTTAGTGAAGACTGGCAGACACAAACGTCTACAAATATTAGATGATGTAAATGAAATTTCTGGAAAAACCAATTCATAAGGACAGAAAACAGATCAATGGATGCCTGCAAATAGTCTCAAGGGAACTATTTGGGTTGATGAAAACGTTTAAAAGCCGGATTGTGGGGATGGCTGCACAACTCTGTAAATTTATTTAAAAATCATTGAATTGTACAGTTATAATGGATGGATTTTATGGTCTGTAAATTATATCTCAATAAAGCTGTTAGAAAACCAAGAGACTCAAAAGGGATATTTAAAAAGTGAGCAGGAATAAACAGTGGTGTTTAACACATACCCGTTGGTGACGAAGGTAGAAAGAAATATACCGTATTTTCTGGCATATAAGACGACGGGGCGTATAAGATGACCCCCTAATTTTACAGTTAAAACATAGGTTTAGGCCTATATTCGCTGTATAAGACGACCCCCCACTTCCGAGGCTGTAGTCTTATACAGCGAATATAGGCCTAAACCTATGTTTTAACTGTAAAATTAGGGGGTCGTGTTATACGCCCGGTCATCTTATACGCCGGAAAATACGTAAAGAAAGTGATTATTAGCCCACTTTTTAATTTCATAGTTATTCTAAATTCCCATCATGTGTATCATCCCATGGGTAAAAAAAACATCATATTAACAGATGGACCCAATTTCCTAACCTTAAAACTATCTACTCCAGTGGGATTTCCTGCTCTCTGCAGTCTTCCATAGTGAATCCAAGAGTCCATGCAAACATCTCCCTGGTCTCATAAACTGAACGTTCAGTCCAAATTCTCTCATGGGATCAACTATGTTCTTCCTCCCACTGTCCCAACTCTCTTTGTTAATATACATGTGTGAGCTATAAAACAAGTCATGTAATTTTGGTGATTTTACACATGAGATAAATTAAGCTTGCAGTTGCACTTAAAACCAATATTGTAAACTATGAAGATGAATATCAAAATAGATGAAAATCATTTACATTTTTTATTTTTCTTTACTTAGAATGGCATGAAATGAAAAATAAAAACTCCATTAAGCTTTGAGAGACAGCCTACAGAAGAAAGCTTCAGACTTTAGCACCTTCAACACTTTTTTTGCAGCTTTTTCAACAAGAGGCTTGGCTTTGTCATTTTGCAGGGGAACCCACACATCACGAAGCTGGACCCCCACCTGAAGGGCCATTTTGATTCCGATGATGGTGCTCAGGTGGAAATGATATCAGGTACCTATAACTGGAGAGGCTGCCTCAATACCTGGATGTTTCCCCCTGCGATCCAGGGACTTATCCACAGGTCTGTGCCCTCCATTTATAGAGGGCTGGGCAAGAGTGACATTGGAAGGTACATATGATATGGCTGA
The DNA here is from genome assembly GCA_004027555.1 of Craseonycteris thonglongyai. Taxonomy (NCBI): domain Eukaryota; kingdom Metazoa; phylum Chordata; class Mammalia; order Chiroptera; family Craseonycteridae; genus Craseonycteris; species Craseonycteris thonglongyai. Next base: position 13,892 of record PVKE010039690.1, read on the forward strand.
GTAATGCAAACTTTAAGAATGAGTAACAAATACTTAAATAAATAAAATATGTTCTTCCCTCTCACCTTGAGAAAAAGATTCCATCAGACACCTGGAAAGTGAGATGCGAATTCAGACGTCTAAGACTTCTCAGAATTCTGTTCCAGGATGTGATGATGTAGGGCTTGCTGGCCCTCAACCCGGGGCCCCGCTGTGGCATGGCCCCACTTTTCTTTCACCTTTAGCTTTATCCCACACGGAAAGTGTCTCATGCTAATGTGTGCAGACCCCACAGCCCACATATTCAGGTTGTGTCAGTACCCCACAAACAGATACTCCATGCCTTCCCCTGTCACCTAAACACTTAGACTGACTACAGACAGAGACAATGGCCAGACCAGATGTAAAAATAAACCTTTGACCCACAAGGTGCAGCAACCTGCCTGGGAGACCAACGCCCTTATCTATAATAAACAACCTGGGAAGCCAGCCTGCTCTAAGTCAGACTTACAGAAAGCCACACCGCTGTCTCCAGTGACAATCCAGGAAGCTAAATAGAAACTTCTGTAACAGTTGGCCCCAATTGCCTGGCACATGATTAATATCTGACAGCTTTCCTCATTTTTGTCCTTGCTTCCAACTTAATTTGGCTACAATTTTACTAACAGTGTTGGCCAGTAACAAGAGTCCAGGCACATGAGCAAGTGACGACCCAGGCTGTGAGCGTGTACTTGCACAGCTGCAGGGGCCCGGGCTGTGAGCGTGTACTCACATAGCTGCAGGGAACTGGGCTGTGAGCGTGTACTCACATAGCTGCAGGGGCCTGGGCTGTGAGCGTGTACTCACATAGCTGCAGGGAACTGGGCTGTGAGCATGTACTCACATAGCTGCAGGGAACGGGGCTGTGAGCGTGTACTCACATAGCTGCAGGGGCCTGGGCTGTGAGCATGTACTCACATAGCAGTAGGGGACTGGGCTGTGAGCGTGTACTCACATAGCTGCAGGGGCCTGGGCTGTGAGCGTGTACTCACATAGCTGCAG
>PVKE010039691.1:0-14908 GCA_004027555.1 Craseonycteris thonglongyai
TTAGGCGAGTTTTAGACTGTATCTAGCATAGGCCATCAGACCAATCCTTTGAGCAGATTTTATTTTGAGGAACATCGTAGTTGATGGTACTGTAAATTATTTTTTAAATGTAGCAAAAATACCTGGGTTCTCATAATCATCAAAAGCAAAACCAAAACAGCAAACAGGAAGAAAAATGACATAAAACAAAAGGGAGAAAACTAAGAGATGAAAATTTCTAGACCAAGCATCACCAAACCACAGACTGAAGGCCAAATCCATGTATTCACACATTGTCTATCTCTGGCTACTTTTGAGCTATCACAACAGAGTGAATAATTGTGACAGGTAAATCATATATCTCTCAAAGCTTAAAATGGTTAACCTTTGGTCCTTTACAGATGTTCATTCATTCCTGCTCTGTCTCACATGCAGGGTCTACACACCCCTTCTGATGAACTCCCAACTTTTTCAAAACAGACTTGATCCCACTCACATTTGTGCTTTTGTGGATCTTTTTGTAGACACATTTTACAACACCTATTTCATTGTAATCCTAATCACAGCTAAGACTGTGCTCTCTGTCACCATCTCCCCTCTGCATTATAACAAAAGCCACCTTGTTCACACCCATTTGCATCTAGCCCCAGCAAAAACTGCCAGAGCAATCTTTAAAAAACTTGAGTCAGGCTACTTTGATGTTTCACAACCACTCCTCTACCCCAACATCAGCAGCTCCTACCAATTCAGTATAAAATTCTAGGCTTTACCATGGTCTCGAGGTCCCTGCCTACACCTTTGATCCCTTTTCCCTGACTGGCTTGCTTACAGCGTCCCCAATATGCCAAACTTCTTCTCTTAGGACTTTTGAAATCACTGCTTGCTTGCATGGGAAACTTCTACAGATCTTCCCAGCTGGCCTCTGCCTGCTATGCAGATCTCAGCACAGATGTCACTACTTAGAAGAGTCATCTCTAATGATCCTAGCTAAACCACTACTCTACTTCTCATTCTGTATCAATCCACCTGGCTTTATTTTTTTTTATCTGGGTATGTCTACTTTTTTCACCTGGTTAGGGAAGTTTTCCATTATTTCTTCAAATAGGTTCTCAATCCCTTGCTTTCTCTCTTCTTCTTCTGGTACCTCTACAACGTCAATGTTGTTACTCTGGATGTTGTCCCAGTGGTCTCGAGCTGTGCTCATTTTTAAATTCTTTTTCTAGTTTGATTGGATATTTTCTGCTACTTTGTTTTCCAAATTGCTGCTTGGATTCTCTGCTTCATGTAGTCTGCTGGTGATTCTTTCTAGTGCATTTTCTCATTTCAGTTATTGTAGTCTTCACTTCTGATGGTTCTTTTTCATGATTTTTATGGGTTTGTTTTTATGGTTGCTAGCTCTTTGTTGACATTCTCACTACGTTTCTTGAGCATCTTTATAACCATCATTCTGACTCTGTATCTGTCAGGTTGCTTGTCTCCATTTCCTTTAGTTTTCCTCTTTTCTGGAGTTTTCTCTTTTTATTTGGGAAGTGTTTATTTTCTCACTTTGGCTGTCTCTCTGTGCTTGTTTTCATGTATCAGGTAGATCTTCTATGTCCTCCAGTCTTGGCTGCATCACAGCTCCTCCACTATCGCCACGGCCAATGCTCACAACCCATAGCTTGAGGGGCAGTCCCTCCCAACGACATGCAAAAAGCAACCAAGGCTCACCTACAACAGGAGGGCACACACAACCCAGAGTAGGTGACCAGGAAGACTGTGCCAGGGTCCTACAGGGCACAACTGCATATGGCCACCCAGCTGCACGTCAAGTTCAGCAGCATCCCAAGCCCTGCCCCGGGCCACCGGGCATGAGCCATAAAGAAAACCACAGGGGAAGCTGGGATGGCTCAACAGGTTAAGTGTTCACTTTGCAGCCCTGGGGTCTGAGGATTGATTCCCTGCCCCAGCCCATGTGGACCCATATGCTGAACTGGGGTGTACTTACCATGTAGGAGGTCTCCAGTTTGGTTCTTTCCAGGGCAAATTTCCCATGTGGGAGGACCCCAGTTCAGCCCCTCATTCGCGGCGGTGTGCCTCCCCTGTGGGAGGCCACCAGCCCAGTTCTTACCCTGTGCGGCTCCCGCTCACCTGTATGGAATGAAACCATGTCCAAAACTGATGACACAGCTATGGAGACTGCTCTGGGCTCTTCTCTTTGTCTCTCTCTTTCTTTGTCTCTCTGTGTCAAAAACAATAAAATAAATCTTTTTTAAAAATAAAGAAAACCACAGATGGCCACCACCCACGCTGTGCTTGGAGGTGCCTGGGAGAGGCAAGCTGCCACTAGTGCCCCTCTGAACTTGGGGCTACGCAGCAAGAGGTATGAGGCATTCAGAGGCTAGATACTGATTGAATTTATGAAGCTTTCAGAGATTTTTAAGAAATTTCACAGCATGAGCCAAGACAGGCCATTTGAATGGAAAAGCCACTGGAAGCAGCTTTGGTAGGTCTGCAAGTTTGAGGGGTGTGGTCTCAGGGACTCACCAGGGTGGGGCAAATGAATGGTGTTAGCTATGTTGATGGAGACTCAGATATGGTGGCAGCTGCATGTGTACACTGAGAAGGGGGAGGATTCAACAAAGGAACCATGGATTCTGCCAGCACTCTCTCTTGGAGAAAGTTGCCCCTCCAGACCTTGCCCTAAAGCTTGACAATCTGGTTCCTCTCTGCATGTCCCTGGTGCCTTTCAAAATATTGCTCTAGTGCTAGAGCTCAGAAACAGTGAGTCCATCAGTGAGTAAGTCTGTGCGCTAGCCCTTTAAGAGTAGCACCTGGGGCTCCAGCTGGCCTCTGTCTCACTCAGCCATAGTCTCCACTGGTTTTTACAGCCAGATGTCATGGGGACGTCTCCTCCCGGCACTGAAACCCTGAGTTGGGGATGCTGATGTGGGGCTGGGACCTCTCACTCCTCAGGGGGTACGTCCATAGCTGAGACATCCCTCCCAACTTTTAACAACCACCCACGGGTGTGGGGCTAGCCCGTTCTGCATCTCCACCTCTTCCTCCAGTCTTGAGGTGCCTTTTTGTAGAATTTATGTTCATTTATACTTCAAGCGATTCTCAATGATGGTTGTTTTGTAGTTCAGTTGTAATTTTGGTATGACTATGAAAGGACGCAAGCATAGTATTTACCTACTCTGTCATCTTGATTAGAAATTCAATATTAAGGTATTCTTATGAGAAGACAGATATTGATAATATTGAACTTAACAAGTTTTGAAAAGTTTTAGATAATGGTCATGGTTTCAATTAACCTAATTTGTCAATTATTTTTGCCTTCAAATTACAACTAATGTCTGCAAACATCTCTGGTTTGTTTGTACTCAATTGTACTCATTCATAGCTAACGCTCAGAAATTCTCTCAAATGGTAAGAGAAAAGATCGCAAACCTGGCATTTTCAAAAGTGGTGCATAGCATACCCAATCATGGAGTTAGGTGTTTGACATTATTATAATAAAACAAAGTAAAAAAAGAGTCTGTTTCTCTCTAAGGTCTATCTTTGGTGACACTAATCATGTGTGCCTTTGTTAGTTCAGGTTTGGTTCAGCGTGAATAGAGAATAGAGTAGACAGCTGAATGCCATACTCTTTTCTTTCTAAGGTAATTTAATTCCTGAAGAGAGAGAAAAATTAGTATTTGCAGGTACAAATTCATTCAAAGTAAGCTATCCAAAATCCAACTGTTAGAAGTGAAGATGTTATGCCCTGCAGTTCAGATCCCAGCTTTTGAAACTAATTACCAGTGAACAAAGAAATTGGTCCTAATTCCAGAAGAGTGACACACATTAAAATAAAAGGGAATAGAAACCTTAGAAAGAGCCTACCTTCTATCTGCTCACATGCACATATGTCCAGATCTGATGCAGTTATGTGCCAACACTCTTGCTGTTGGAGAACGGCTAAGTGTGTCATCCAGGGAGGCAGCTGTCAGGCCTGGCAGGGCACAGTCACTTCCCAGGGTCACAGCATTCCAGCATCTGTTCCTCAGCTTTGCAGATCCAGAAAATGGAATGTGCCAGCATGCTTGTAGTTAATTAATCCTTAGGAATTCACACGAGACTGATGTGCAAAGCAGAGTGCCAATGTAACAATTTACACTGAGAAGTATCATTGTCAAGTGGCTCTGAATGTTTGTGTCATCAGGAGAATGCAGCCTCCTAACAACCTAAGGAGGTAAATCATAATCAGAAATTTACCTGGAGAACACGGATTTTGAGCGGAAGAGGAAGTTGGATGACTTTAATAAGTGGTGTCATTAGTCTTGACACATGTATCTCCAAGCTGAAATTGATCTGCCAGGAACCCAGGATGCTAGGATTGTCTGGCCAGTGCTAGAAGCACATTGACAATTTTTGCTTACTGATCTTCCTTTTTCTAGATTCCTTGCCTGATACACATTCTCTCTTCACATGCATTAATACTATTGAATAGAATCTCTTTTTTCTTTTACATTCAATGAGGCCTCAATATTAATAGTAATGAGCTAATAACTTATTTTTAAAGATTTATTTTTATTGTTTTTTGGGTGTTTTGTTTTGATTTGGTTTTGGGTTTTTTGACAGAGAGAGAGACAGACAGACAGACAGACAGACAGACAGACAGACCAAGAGAAGGGAGAGGGCCCAGAGCAGTCTCCATAGTTGTATGTTATTAATTTTCCATATAGTTTCACTCCACAGGTGGACACGGGGCTGTACCTGGCAGGAACCAAGTCAGGGGCCTCCCACACGGGCCCCAGTAAGAACCAAACTGAGGGCACACCCCAGTTCAGCATATGGGTCCATGCTGGCCTGGGCCAGGATTTGATTCTCAGTCCTCGGGGCTGCAAAGTGAGCGCTCAACCCACTGAGCCATCCCAGCTCCCCCGAGGTAATATTTCTTGAGTGGTAATAAGTGCAATGCTAACAGGTCTACTGCCAATTCTGTCTAAATTCCTGTTTTGAAAACACAAACTTGTTCTAAAACAATTGATATATTAGGGAACAATTTGAATATAACGTGCTTATGCACAATTTTGACTGCAAGAAACACTACCTGAAAACAAAAAAACGTACTCAGTTGAAACAAACTGCTTAGGAATACACAAAGTGCACACACATACTTCAAACACTTCCAGATGCCTCAGGCCCCCACCTGTTATGAACCAATTCATCCATATCCAGTCTCAGAACTCTTCATCCGATTTCAGATTACACCTTATTCACCAGTTCATAGTCACTTCCAAACTGCAACCTTCCTGAAACCCAGTGCCATAAACAAATGTGAGGGTTTTTTTCCAGATAAAAGACTACACTTATTGCATCATTTATGTATTTCTTAACTGTTTATCATATAAAATTGCACTACTGTTTTTATTAGGGTTCTGTTCCTTTTTAATGTGTTACTAATATTTTAGTGTCATGCCTCTAACATCATTTTTCTCATAAGCTCTATAATTTTTAAGAATGCATATATTGTGTTATAGCAGAGCTGACTGACTTTGTTATCTTATTTGTTATCTTATTTAATTCCTACAAAAAGTATCAGCTTTCATACAAGGGAACTGAGATTTGAGAACAAATAGCTAGGAAGTGGTTAAGCAAAGATTCAAGCTATCTGCTCTAACATAGTATGAAAGCCTTGGGTTCCTGGATTGATACATAAGCCAGCAGTCTTTAAGATGGTTTCCACTGAGAGCTAATAATAGCAAGCCTATAATCAGAGGCAGTGTAGTTTAGTAGCAAAGGGTATGCCCTCTGGAGCCCTGCTTCCTTGGTTCAGATCCTCTGTGTATCACTTAGAACTGTGTAACAATGAGCAAGTTACGTAACGTGGCCTATTGTTATAGAATGTCCCCAAGAATCTCCCTGCTTGTATTCTCTCCTTTGCAGTATGATTTGCCATCCACAGGCACATTCCATTTTCCTCACCCTTTGACTCGGGGTTAGCCTTGTGACCTGTTCTAATGAACAAAATATGGCAGAAATGACGTTGTGCCAGTCCCAAGATTAGGCCTCAGGAGCCTGAATGCATCACTCCTTCACTTGGAACCAGGTCACCACTGTATGAACAAGCCCAGCCTAGCCTACTAGGTAGTGGATCATCACATGGCTCAGCCACCCCGGTATCCCCAGGTGACAGGATCATGGCCAGAAATGTGAGTGAGGCCATTGTAGACTCTCCAGCTCCCCATGAACCAACAACTAATCACAGATGCACGAGTAAGGCCAGCTAAGATCAACTGAGCCAAGCCCAGGTCAGCAGAATCCTTTTTTTATACTACTAGATTTGAGGGCTATTTGTTATGTAGAAAAAAGCCACCTAATGCATTTAACTTCTCTGTATAGCAACTGTGTAATTTGTAAAACTGGAGGAACAATAGAGCTGTGAGAATTAACTGAGTTACATATATAAGAGATACTTAGAACCATACCTTAGATGTTGTGCTCTATTCCAGTTATCTGGTATAACAAAAATGACAGCATAGAACAACAATAATTTATTTTTATTATTGTTGTTATTATTATTGTTGTTATTATTACTATTTCTCAAGTTTTTGAAGGTTTACTACACTCAGTTAAGTGGTCCCTGCTTAAGCTCGCTCACACCGTTGCACGCAGACAATCTTCGTAGCTTTTTTTACTCACGTGGTACCTACCGTAGGCTAGAAGACTCAAAATTTGGGGACTGGACCAACTAAACTCAGACCTTTCTCTCTTCTTTTTCTTTCTCTTTCCTTTTTTCTTCTTTTTTATTTTTTTTGTCTCTTTCTCTCTCTCTTCTTTTTCTTTTCTTTTTTCTTCTTTTTTATTTTTTTTTTGTCTCTCTCTCTCTCCCTCTCTCTCTCTCTCTCTCTCTCTCTCTCTTTCTCTCTCTCTCTCTCTCTCTGCTTTTAATGGTCCCCTTGAGTTGTCTAGGCTTCTTATTTGGCAGAATAATGACACAGAGAGCTCAAAAATAAAGGAAGGGAAAATGAAAGGAATGCAAATACAATAATTTTATTTTTCTGACAAAATTTACTGAAGCAAAAGAAAAAAACTTTAAAAAGAGGAAGAAGGTTATTTATTACTGATTATAAGGTGTGGTCCCCCAAGAAGGTAACAGTTATGAACCTCTATATAGCAAACAACATTGCTTCAAAATACATAAACCGGGAAGCTGGGATGGCTCAGTGGGTTAAGTGCTCACTTTGCAGCGCCGGGGACCAAGGATCGAATCCCTGTCCTGGCCTGTGCGGACCCATATGCTGAACTGGGGAGTTCCCCCAGTTCAGTTCTCTCTCTGTCTCTGTATCTCTCTCTCTCTCTCTCTCTGTCAAAAAAAAACAACCCAATAAAATAAATAAATAAACAAAATACATAAACCAAATATAATAGAAAAACAAGCAAAACTTAACAAATTCACAATCCATAATTGTTGTAGCAGTTTTAACAAAGAAATCAAAGTGAAAAGAAAGAGGCTCTAATATCTTTAACACAATCATTAACTTGACTATAGAGAGAAAACTATTCAACAGAAGATATAGATTATTCTTAAATATGTATGGCAGCTTCACAAAAAAAAAATAATGATTTCTTAGTCTAGAAATAAAATCTCAAAACACTCTAAATCAGAAGTCATGCAAGCCGTATTTTCTGACCATAGCACAATCAACATAGAAATCAATGAGAAAGGGATTTGGGGAAACGCCCATCTAATATAAATGCATGCATTGGCTATTTAAGGATCCCTCACATTATACAGCTTTCCTGTTTATTGAAATCCATTTCATAGACAACCACGTTTTCTTCAGCTCATTACTCCCTGGCCTAAAGTAAGCGTCCTCATATCTCACAGTTGTAAGGATGCAACTAGAACCTACCACTTGTGCAAGTCACAGGGCTAGTGTGTGTTACAACTGAAATTAAAACATAAGTCTTATTTCCTCTTCTTCGCTAATTCTTGCTTCTTCCCACAAAGGCCTCCAGGTGAGTCAGAAATGCCAAAACCCTGTGAGTTTATGGTGTCCTCAAAACCATTCTCCTCATTCAGCCACTCTAAATTTAGATGGCAACTTATATTTACTCCCATTATTAAAAAATAAAAATTTATTGCAGCATTATGCACAATAGCCACATTGTAACATTGTAGATGGACCTTGAGGGTATTGTGCTAAGTAAAATAAGTCAGACTGAGAAAGACAAATAATCTATGATGTGTGGAATCTAAGAAAGCTGACCTCATAGAAACTGAGGGTAAAATGGTGGTTACTAGGGGTTAGAGGTGGTAACTAAGGCGAGGTTGTTAAAGAGTACAAACCTGCAACTAGAAGATGAATAAATTCCGGAGATCTAAGGCACAGTAGAGTGATTACAGTCAATAATACTGTATTATATACTTCAAAGGTTCTAAGAGAATACCTCTTAACTGTTCTCACCACAAAAAAGAAGTGATAACTATGTGACACAGAGGTGTTAGAGAACACTAGGGTGGTAATCATATTGCAATATATAAATGCATCAAATCAATACATCATGCACCTTAAACTTATACAAGGTTATATGTCAACTATATTTCATATTTTTAAAAGTGAATCTTACAGAATTACTGAATAAATTCCAAGTATAACTACCTAAACCTTTACCCTCTCACCAAAAATTCTTTAAAGCCGTGATCTCCTTTATGTCGTCAGTGAACATCTGTTCACATGGAGCCACAAGTAACATTAAAGCAATAATATTATTTTCAGTTCTTGTCGTGTCTTTTTATTTTCCCACACATTCAAGTTCTATTCTAGTTCTATTCAAAGCCAATTTTCTGTTCCCCTGTTCCTCCCACATCCTTTATTGGGAACATTTGTATTAAAGTTGCTCTCGAAGTTGTGGAGAGGGAGCAAGAATGTTTCTATTCCTTTAGATACCACGAGGAATGCCATTCCCACTTCTGCTGGCCTTCACAAAGTAGTCTTAAAAGTTCAGAAGGATAGCTTAAAAGCTTTGCAAATAGCTGGTGACCACGACCCATTCCATTTAACATATTCCAATTTGCAAATTTTGTGTTCGTCTCCCTTTTTATACCAAAAGAATTTACTGTCTTTAAGGATTCCATTTATTATCTTTGTTTTATTTTACTTTCTTATCCCCCTCTCTATTTTTTTTTCTTCATTTTTCCTAAGTCTTTCTTCAGACTCTACATTCATCTGGACTAGAAACAGGGAAATAACTAGGGGAAAAGAGAGGCAAGGAGAAAAACTAAAAAAGAAGAAAAAATGGGAAAAAGTAATTTTAAAATAAAGTCTTTACATGTGAAAACATGCTCAAGTCATTACTCATCAGAGAAATACAAATTAAAACTCCAATGAGCTATCTCCTCATTCCTGTCAAGATGGCTATCATCAATAAATCAACAAACAACTAGTGTTGATGAGAATGTAGAGAAAAGGGAACATTTGTGCACTGTTATTCAGATTGAAAATTGGTGCTGTCACCACAGAAAACAGTTTGGAGGTTCCTCAAAAAATTTAAAATAGAACCACTTATGACCTAGCAATTTCACTTCTGGCTATTAACCCAAACAAATCCAAAACATTAAATTGAAAAGATATATACACCACCATATTTACTGCAGTATTACTTACAACAGCCAAGATACGAAAACAACTTAAGTGCCCATCAATAGATGTTTGGCTAAAGAAGAGGTAGTACATATATGCAATGGAATATTACTCAGCCATTAAAAAGAATGAAATCTTACCATCTGCAGCAACATAGGCAGACTGAGAGGGTATTATACTAAGTGAAATAAGTTAGGCATAGGAAGACAAATACCTTATGATTTCACTTATATGTGGAATCTAAAAAACAAAATAAACAAATGAAACAGAAACAAATTCATAAATACCAAGAACAAACTAATGATTGCCATATAGGAGTGGGATTTGTGAGGTTGGGTAAAAAAGGTGAATGGAAAGTACAAATGTCAATTATAAAAACAGCCACAGGGCTGTAAAGTACAGCATAGGGAATATAGTCAATAATGTGGTAACTATGCATGGTGCCAGGTGGGTACTAGATATATTGGAGAGATCACTTTGTAACTTACACAAGTATAAATGTCTAATCTCTAATCACTATGTTGTACACCTGAAACTAATGTAATATTGAATGCCAATGATAATTTACAATATATTTTAAAAATGTGAAAAGGAAAAACAAAGCATTATTTTAAAATAATAATGAAGTCTTTGGAGAAAATGGGTAGTGTGAGAATAGAAGAGGGAAGAATAGGATTTGAGTAGATTCTACTGTGCACATGAGAACAGACCATAAAGAAAGAAAAAAAAAATCAAAGAATCAAAGTGAGTAAATAGAGCAAAAAAAGGAAAAAAGGAAGAGAAGAGTAAACTGAAGTGAGGATCTGTTTGGTGCTTTGGTCATCAATTACATTTATAAATTGTTACTACTGGACAAAATGCTGTCCTTGAAGAATAATGCCATTATAACATGTGTGTTCACATACTGCCAATGCAAAATGCTTATTCGCACGGCACATAGAAACTTGTAACTTCTCATCACATTTGTTACTAAGTGAAAGTGAAATGCCCGACTTTGTTTACTTTAATAAACATCTTTGACACCAATGAGCAGCACATTTGATTGGGACAGCGGTCAAAACAATGGCTCATTTTCATCTCACATGCAAATCTTAAGACTTCATTAACAAAACCATTCTGCTCCATAATTATATTTTTATCTAATGTGGCATACATTTAGAACAATGTCCCTCTCTGAAGCATACCAACACAATTTTTTCATGCAGGAAAGTGTCTGCCTAACTACTGCTCTCCATTTCTCCTGGTATTTATTTATGAAGTAGCTAATATGTGCATATGTGCCCCATTCCAAAAATGACTCCAACGTAAAACTGAATGTAACAACCTTATTTTTTGTGCCCCTGCCTACATTTGAGAAAATAAGTAAATACCCATGTAATCTGATTGATAACTGGAATCGATTGATACTGGTTTTATCTGCCTGGTCCCTGTTCTTTTGCTTGGAACCAATCGCCCCCTCTGGTTCCACCTGGTTCTGGCACAGCTGCCCGGTGACTTCTCTCCTTTCTCTATGTGATGAGGCACTGACCCAACCAAATGCCACCAATGTGGTCCTCCCTTCATCAGACACACACTTCAAGTGTCATAAGGAAAAGAATAGTTGTCAATGTATGTTATTCGAAAGGACATACTTAGCTTGATTGTCTACTGTAAATCTCATTTTTTTTAAATGTTTTAAGACTCAGCCAGTACTTTACTTCATTTTTTTATAACAACTAGCCAACAACCATGTGAGACTTCAAAACAGCAGAATGTTCATCTTTTCCCCCTTAATTTATAAAGATGCTGCACAACTTGAAGATACCTGCTTCCACCAAGAGATGATGATGCTGTACTGCTAATAGAACATTCCTACTGTGTTTGCCTGGAAGTGGAAGGGAAGGCATTTATGTATTAATGGCTAAAAGTGACAGAGATATTACTAATAGGAATGTGAAGAACAGAAACAACAGGTGAACTCTGAATTCATGTTCCGCTGTACTGAATTATAGAGATGGCATATAGTATGATATATTGTATTGGAATGGCAGAATGGTTAGTGTTCAAAGTATGGTTTCCAAAATAATCTCTCTCAATTCCAAAAGCACTTGACATTCTATTTCAACAAATTCTTTTCATGTACAATTTAATCTTGAATAGGTATCTTAAAAAAAAATCACTTAGTTATTTACCCAGAAAATTGCTTAGCGGTCTTATGACTGGACGTATCCATAAGAAATATTCGGATCCTGGAATTTACAAACCTATTCACCAAAGTCATCTGTCAAATTTTTTTTTGTTTTTTTTTATTCATCTTCTTTTTGCTTTTAACCAGCTCCATGTGTCATTCTAATGTACAAGGTATGATCAAAAAACACAGTGAATGTTTAAATTAAAAAAATTTTATTACAGTAAAAGACATATTGCCATAAATCCCCCTCAGTATGTTCCCCTTCACTTCAAACACACTTATCCCGTTGTTCGTACCACTTTCTGAAGCAGTTCTGGATGTCTTCTTTCATGAGTGTCTTTAATTGCACTATTGTGGCTGCCTTCATATCCTGAATTGACTCAGGTCACATATCACTTCTGGTACGGTCATATCTGTCAAATAAAAACTTTATGGTGTTTGCTCATCCACCTTATTCACCAGATCTGGCACCGGGCTCTTCCCCAAAGTTAAAATGACCATGAAAGGTAAATATTTGAGGATTAATTCAGGATATCAAGGCAGCCACAACAGCACAACTAAAGACATTCACAACAGAGGAATTCCAGAACTGCTTCAGAAAGTGGCAAGAACAATGGGATACATGCATTCAAAGCGAGGGAGAGTATTTTAAGAGGGATTAATGGCAATGTGTCTTTTACTGTAATTATTTTTTAAACATTTACTGTATTTTTTTATCACTTTGTACATCAGCTTGAGAATTGCTAGTTTAATCCACTTCTTTCCAATTTGTTCCTCTTTAATCTGGAAAAATTGAAATTCCAAAAGTGTAAATGCTTATACTAAGAATTCTTTTTCCTCATCATTTAAGTACGTCAGTTTAAGAACACAATGATGATTATGAGCTGTTGAGACGATTGCGTGGGTATGAAGTACATTACTAGCGCAGTGAATTCTGGGCTTCCAGGCTCCATTTTGATTGACAGTAAAACAATGAATCAGAGGCATAACTGCTCAGTTAAAGCACTTGTTGAGTAAATGTCGCTTTAAAAAATTTGTATTAATTCTTTCAAATCAGTTGGATAAATAAATTTAGCATCCATAGTCAGGGTCAAAATGTAACATTTTTTCCCCCAAACATGTTGAAATTAACATTTTCAGAGTAGTGAGTTCTTTAAAATCTGACCTCTGCCAAGAAGGGAGGAAATGATGCTTCTCCTCTAAGAAGAGAAACACACCAAGAAATGCACAAGCAGGAGAATAGTCCATTTACATCTCAAGCCAGGCTTGTCAATCTCTTGAATCCCTTTTCCCTCCTCCCACCCCTACACTAATAGCATTCCCCTGTCACACCTCATTCTTTCTCACTCCAAGGCCGTTGAACAGGCTGTCCTGTGCTCCTTGATGAAGTACTAATCTTTGAAGACCCAGCTGCAATGTTACCTCTTCTGTGGAGGTTTCTTTAGTTCTCTAAGTATCTCTCTGCCCTCTCAAAGCCTCTATTTAGCTTCAATGACAATGCAGTGTAACTAGTAGGCTTTATGTCACCCTCCTCCCGTTTGACTATTAATTTCATGAGTGCGTTTATACATTTCCAGTTCCTAGCACAGTGCCTGACACCCAGGAGGTGCTAGGCATGCTCTTAAATAAATATAAAATACTGCTTAATTAAATTTCCATTACACTGCACCTAACCTGCTCTAATTGCTCCATAAAGTGGCAACCAGAGAGGGCTATGTGTCTCTTTGGGGTCCAAGACACCACAATAAATCCGCTGACCTTTTGAAACAACAGACCTAAGTCTGGGTCTGGCGGCTACATTCAGCAACTTTCTAACCCAGTTCTGTGACTGGGTTGTATGGTTTGAACCCAAGAAGGGACAGAGAATAAACCTGGATTGAAGAACCCAAAGGTGTGTAAGCAGATGAGCCTAATGACCAGTTTCAAAACCAGGGAGTAGGGAATCCAGGATTATAATACTAAGACGAAGAGACTATATTTGCCAGGGCTCTTTGGTTATAAAGTGGTAAAATTCCCAAACAAATATAACTGCAAAAGAAGGTGTGGGAGAATACATGTCCCTCCTCTAGGATCCCAAAGTCCTGTATGGGTGTTTTCATAACATATCATATGTTTTTTATTTCCTACTAGACATTGAGCCCTTGAAGAAAAGCCACTCCAATTCCTTTCTCTTTCTACCTCCAACACCCACCAGGAATCCAGCACATTGTCTGGTGCTTAATTTATAATTGCCATAATTTTGCCACCGAATGGTCTAGCTTATACCTTACAAGCTAAAGATAAAAATTTTAACCTGGGAACTTCAGGTTACTAGGAGTTCCTGATTCTGTTATTGAGACATTTTCCCCCTAAATTATGTGTGATGACTAGAGCTCCCTAGGTTGTAGAAAAAAATAACTATGAGAAAAGGGGGGGGGGAGGGGGGCGGGCACGAAAAGACTGGTTTTTTTTTTCTTCCAGTAATGACATATTCTGCGTTTGATCTAGTGCCTAAGCAGGTGAAAGCTTCTGCAGTTACACTGCGGTTCTGAAATGAGATCTGTCGCGGTGCTGCTTGCTCATTGCTCCAGAGGAGCCTGCATGTGCTGGCTGATATTCAGAGCAGCGACTCTGATACAGTGTAAGATTTTTGAATGGCAGAATGATATCAGCTTTTTGCAGAAGTTAGCTGCAATTTTATTGGGAAAAAAACCCCCCAAAAAACTACCTGACAAGATTGAGCACGAATTTCATATACATAAAAATGCAAAGTCAAACAGTTGTAAAGAATCCACGTTATCAAATTGACTTATACAATAGACAAAACAAACAAACAAACAAAAAAAACCCCTCCTGATTTTCTTCCAGCCTTATATATCATTAAATAGGCGTTATAAATATCATTGCTTTCCTTTCTTGTCTTTTATCACAACCAGTCCAGACATAAGGTTATTCATAACAGTAAATAGACATTCCATTCTACGGTGTTTCGGCACAAGCATATCCACTTCTTAGCCTTATCTCCTCATTCATTCTACATGTATTCATTGCATTGCTTGCCTATCTTATGGCAGACATAGGATTTGGATGTGGAAAGATGAATGAGTCATACTCGTGGCCTTCAGGGAGCTTGAAGTATATTAAGGGAAAACAGGCAAAACAAATA
>PVKE010039692.1:0-14908 GCA_004027555.1 Craseonycteris thonglongyai
GATAAAACAACAAGCAGATATTTTTATTAAGGCAACGTAAAATATTAGTATCAATAGGTTTTTCTCTGAGGTTGGTCAGTTACTATGGAGAATTCTCCAAATCCTCCACTGGTAAGTACACATCTGTATGACATTTTTCTTTGGCTGGATAACAGCCAATTTCTTTAGGTCAGTGTGTTGTATTTTACCTAAGTCCTTCGTTTCAGTCCTTTAATTTATCCCTAACTCTCTGCTGTAGCTGATGACCCTAAACCTAGAGCATTTCAAGTTCAATTCCTCCAGAAAATTAACCTAGTGGTGTGGATACTTTCCAAGTTGCACAGAGTAAGTGACATTTATTAGTTCCACCTCTAGACAATATCAGTCAAGTTTAAGGAGGTTTTGCTGCAGTAACAAACAATTCCAAAATTTGACCTTAAAACAACAAAGGTTTACTTCTGAATCATGCTACATATCTAACACAGATTGAGTTCTATTTCTGCTCATCATTCACAGATTCATAATGATGTAATGTTAATCATTTTAAATTTTGCTGGTCACCATTCTTGAGAGACAGAAGATGTCTGGAGAGCCTCAAATTGGCTATTTCCACAGACGAAAAGTGACACAGAGTGCCTCATCCCACAACTAAGTAGCCAGGATGAATCTCATGGTGCAACCACCCACAAGTTTCAGGACATGCAATTCTGTCTTGTGCCCAGGAAAAGAAGAGCAGAAATTATTTGGTACAACCAAGATATTAATTACATAGATATTTAGTGACCTCCTCTTATCCCCACCACCTCAGCTCCTTAGGCTTTAAGCCTCCCATGTATCTGCAAAACAGACATCTCATGGCTAAGCCCTCCTGTAAGCACATACGAGGTCTGACAATTATGATTGTGAACTCATCCTAGAAAAAGTACTACATAACCCATTGCTGAATATCACTATGTTCACCTTTCAAGTACTCCCCTTGGGATGCAATGCACTGATGCCAGGGCCTAGTCCATCCTTCAAAGCAATTTTGGAACTCTTTTATTGAAATGGCCATCAGAGCTGTCATATTACACTTGGTGTCCTGAATGTCATCAAAATGTCTTCCTTTCATTATTTCCTTTATCTTCAGGTAAAGAAAAAAGTCGCTGGGGGCCAGATCAGGTTAGAGAGAGTGTTCCAATACAGTCGTTCATTTACTGGCTAAAAGCTCCATCACAGACGGTGTTGTGTGAGCTGGTGTATTGTCATGGTGCAAGAGCCATGAGCTGTTGGCAAAAAGTTCAGGTTGTTTTTGTCTAACATTTTCATGTAGCCTTTTGAGCACTTCCAAACGACTGTTTGTCCAGTTAGTACAGATTCATAATGAACAATCCCTCTGATATACATATAAAAAAATAAATAAACAGATTAGCAACATTGTTTGGGTGCTTAATTTGGACTGACAGAACACTTTTGGTTGTGGAGAATTGGCAGACTTTCACTATGCGCTCAGACACATTGTTTCAGGTCATATTGATACACCATGTTTCATCATCAGTGATAGCATGGCCCAAACATCATCCTGCCCCTCCAAAAGTTCTTGGCAAACTTTCAGTGAAGATATTCCTGTTTCTTTATCAATGTTTACTTGGTCTGCTATTCTTCTCACAGTCCACTGATAATCTTGACACACAATTCGATGAATTTTTGCAGTGTTTTTGTCAGTTCTGCTCGTTACTGGCCTTCCTGACCTCTTTTCATGAGTGACACATTCTCCCTCCTCAGAAAAACACTTAATCCGTTTGTACACTGCAATTTTCTTCATGGTGTTATCCCCATAAACAGGTTCCTGATTGCACTTCCACTCTTGCCAAGTTTAACAAGAAATTTAATGTTATTTGTTGCTCTATTCAAGTTCTGACATTCTCATGAGGGCACACAAAGACACACAACAACTACTAATGCCACTCAGCAAGACACCACCACTTGTCAACATGAACACAGCTGTGAGACACTGATATACCAAGGTTATGAAACCTTACTGAGTTGTTTGTACAGTGCTGCCAACGAGTGCACAGCGGCAAGTTCACGAACTTAATTGTCAGGCCTTGTAGATTCTAACTTCTGCCTTTAGATATGTCAACAATCACTGCTTTCCTTAATTCAGACCTGTTGTTTTCATTTCTGCCAGTCTTTATCTTAATAGACTTGCACAATTTTATTGTTTTATTGTTTAGTAATGTTTTGAAAAGGAACAGAGCAAGTCTTTGTGGTGTAACTGCCATGGTTTTATAAAATTTTTAATACACATGAAATTCTGACATATCTTAGTCAAAGGTAGGAATTGTTAATGTCTTCATTTTTAAAAAATCAGTTATTCTGCTGTCCTCATGACATGATACTTTTTTTTTTTTTTTTTTACTTTCCAGTATTTCTTTTGGTTCTTTCTTGGGATTTTGTTATCTGTGCTTATATCACCCATCTGTTATTATATGCTATCTAATTTATCCATTAGCCCTTAGCATATATTAATCTGATTTTTAAAATATTTCCAGTGTGATAATTCTAACATCTCTGCCATCTATGTCTGACATTTGCTCTGTCTCTTCAAATTGTTTTTCTTGCTTTTCGGTGTGCTTTGCAATTTTTTCTTGATAGCTGGATATGATGATATACCAGGCACTGGTTCCCAGCTTGTGCTCTGGTAAGCCATGGTTCCCTGGATTCACCTGTCTTCTCTCCAAATAAGCAGGCCACTGTTTGCTCTGTGTCCTCCCCTCTCTTATAGATCTACATGTAAGAAGAGTTGTTGATTTTTCAGACAGTTCAGTTTTTTATTTGATGTTAGGACAGAGTAGCAACTTGAAAGTTTCTTACATAAGGAACAAGAAACCAGGAGTCTATGACACGTTTTTTAGAACCTGCTTCCAATTAAGGTAACAGATTAAAAGCTCCTGAGTAAAGGAACTGCATCTTTTGCATGTTCCCAAAGATCACCTAGTAAATTGTACATAAGATAATTTCAGTAAATATTAGTTTAATTAAAAATTTTAAGAAAATATTTGATATTTTTTTAGAGTTGTAGTGGAACATATGTGATCCTGTGTAAAAGTCATTTGTAAATTTTAATTCATTATCGAACTGCTGGATTCATAAAAGATGAACAGCCTTCCAATATTTTGATTAAAATATTTAAGTAAACATATATTAGATATTTGATTTAACCCCCTTAAAGATAAAGGAGTTTCAGTCCCTAGTCTTGGAAAGCTCATAGAATGTTAACAATATTGAGGGATATTTTAATATTCGTTTTAAAAACATTTCTTTTGTTGTTATGTGCCAACATATGAACCATGAATCAAGCCTTACTTTTTACAAATGTGCATAATAGTAAAAATATTTAAGCAAAAATTTATAGTTAAAAATTGGCCCAGGGACTTTAAAGATTTTTCACACATGAATCCATGTAATAGAATAGCACTATTAAGTAAATTTTATATTTATTGCTAATTTAAAGTGAATAAATTAAGGTACAACAGTAGCATGAGGATTTTCCAATTAGTAGAGCCAGTTTAAAAGCAAGGTAGATTCTGGAACTATATTCTAACCCCTACACAAGGTAATGAGAAAGTAAGTCCATTACTGTTGAAATTAAACACTGCTTGACTTGCTTATTTATGTCAAAGATATTCAGCACAGCAATTTTTTTCAGTTGCATAGATGAAAGAAGTGCTTAGATTGCTTAAAATATTGGACTTAAACTTTCAGCTAGTCTTAGGTTCCTGGCTTATTCTTTCCTTTTCTAGTTTTGTGGTCATTATTTTA
The DNA here is from genome assembly GCA_004027555.1 of Craseonycteris thonglongyai. Lineage (NCBI taxonomy): Eukaryota > Metazoa > Chordata > Mammalia > Chiroptera > Craseonycteridae > Craseonycteris > Craseonycteris thonglongyai. Next base: position 3,784 of record PVKE010039692.1, read on the forward strand.
CTTGCATTCATTAAGGTTCAGGTATGCCATTTGTAAAATGAGAATAATCATATTGCTTTTGATATGATTGTTACAAGAATCAAATGACACAATGTGCACATGTTTAATAAAAGTCAGACACTATAATCAATACCTTTTGTTCTACAAACAACACTCTGAGTGCCACATGTCCTTACACCAAAGCTAATGGATTGACAGGTAAACACTTCAACTAAAAAGCACTACTGCTATTTGAGGACTTGTATCATGAGATACATTTAGAGACAAGGTATCATGAGAATACAAAGATTATTTTCTGGATTCTTTACCTACTGCTGCTTTTATACATGATTTCTTGGTCTCCTATAATGTACACTCTTACCTGATCAAACCTTATTGGGTTTCTGATAAAGTCTGTATGACAGCTTTTTAAAAACACTCCTGCCGTTTTTCAGCCATATTTGTAAAATTTATATAGTATTAGCTTATACTTGTGCCATTTGTATTCTATATATTTACAAGAATCTACTTCCTCATGTGTTAGGATAAAATTATTTATCAATCCACTGTTTTCTCAGAAGTCATTTGTATTCTGAAAGAAAAAGGATTATAATATAATAAAATTATGCCTATAATATATACCTAATGCAAGAAAAATGTTATTGAAAGATAACTTTTAAAAGTCTAGAATATATAAATATGAAAAAAAAATTTTAAGATAATTAAGAGTAAAAGTTAAGCTAGTGATACACTTCTGATCCAGCTAGGTATGGTAATATATTTCCAAAAGGATGAAGCAGAGTTTAAAGACTAATCCTTTGAATACGTCATTTGCCATATAGCTTAGTATAATCACTAAGATTGATTATATTTGGCCAAGAAACATATGATCCTCCTCCCAAGTCTTATTCAAGTCATTATAAATTACTATCTTCCACACAAATGGATGTTTAAAAAAACTTACAGAATTATAATAATGCAGATTCAAGAGTATTGTTTTTTGGGAAGCTGGGATGGCTCAGGGAGTTGTGCTCGCTTTGCAGCCCCAAGGTCCACGGATTGAGTCCCGGTCCTGGCCCGTGCAGACCCATATGCAGAACTGAGATGTGGTCCCAGTTCAGTTTTCTTGATGGGGCAAACCGCCCATGTGGGAGGCCCCTGGTTTGGCCCCAGCTCACAGAGGCATATCTCCCATGCAGGAAACCCCTGACCCAGTTCCTGCCCTGCGTGGCCCCCACCCACCTGTGTGGAACTGATAATGTACAACTATGGAGACTGCTCTGGGCCCTCCCCCTTCTCTCTATCTCTCTCTGTCTCTGTCTCTCCCTCTGCCAAAAACAGTAAAATAAATCTTTAAAATAAATAAATAAATAAAAATGTGCTATGACACTGTTCACTATGGATTGGTATTTGTTATAAATTGACACTATTTTTTTATACTCTCCAAAAAGAACTTTCCTAAGAAAAATAAAGAGATTTTTATCTCAAGACATTTAATTTAAAATATATTCTCTTCTACATGACTTTCAGAATGACTTTAAAGTTCCAAGGTAGAGCTAACTCTAAGAAAATGTTCCCTACATTGCCTCTGATACTCTTCAATCCTACTTTTTATTTCAAACACTACATTTTCTGTTACTTCAAGCTGCCCATTAACTGCTTAAGTGCTTTATGCCCTGGAGCAATGTTTCAAGTCAAGACTAGAATCCCTAGTTTTCTAATATCCATATGTAAGTTTTATTCTACTTGAGTAACAAAACATTCTTCTGCTAACAACATTTTCATTTTAATACAAAAAGGCAGAAATTGCACATGCCTACCAAATCTATGCTTCCCTTATCTTTCAAATAATCAGAACACTGATTTTCTGCTGGGATATTGCCACTCAGCTAGAAGACTACATATATTTCCTATCCCCTATCACAATTATGCAGGCCCACATGGTGAAGTTATATACAAAGGCGTATAGGTAAACGTGCTGTGTGCGTTTTCAAGAAACATCCTTCAAAGTGACGAGACACACCCTTTCTGTTCCCCACTTTTTATCTCACTGCTTGATATATGGATGTGATGACTGAAGCTGCAAAAGCTTCTCAAACCATAAGGACAGGGTTATATCACAGCTACAGAAAACTCTTCCCACTTCCTTCCCAGTGAGAGTATCATGGATTCCTAAACACAACGCAACATAAGGCTGTGTATATACTAGTAAATGAACACAGAGCTCACAGCAAAGAGCTCAGCCTTGTGCAGAGGCTACGAAGAGAACAGATTGCTTAGAATTTTAAAAAACTATTATAAAAACGTTTCTTTCTAGATTATTCTGTAAAACATATTAACAATTAAAATTTGATCATTTTAATCACTATGTATATAAATAACATTATAGTAATTATAATATATTATGATATAATAGTGATTACATACAATAGACATATATACATATGTTTCTTATACCACTAAGTAAACTTATTTTACAGATTTTTTTTATTTTTTAAACAGTAAATATATTAAATAAACTATTTGATAATAATTTAAAGTAGTAACTACTTAATTACAATAATCAAGGATAAATTTTAATATTTGTGATTTTGTAACTGCTTACATTTCTTATACTCTTAGGTTGACAAAGGCAAACTTTGTATAACCATTCTAGAATAGGGCCTCTAAAATAGCACCCTATGTTTACCTCTCCATTTCAGAATTGCTTTGCAACTCATCTCTTCCACTTTTGCACTTTTTAACTTAAATTTTTCCATGTATGCCTTCATCTTATCCTGAACTTTGTTCCATTCATTTTCTGTCATGAACATTTTCTCTCTTACTTGTGGAACTTCTTCCATGGGTTGGAACTTGCTTGTCCTGGTTATTCTCTTGCTCTCCCATTGTCCGTTCTGTATCCATTCTGACTTGATTTATGCTCCACTAGACAGCACCACTAGGGCACCGTGCTGACCAGTGGAGAGAAGATAGGAGGCTTCTGGGAGAGAAGTGTAGCTTTTCTGCTGCTTCCCCATTCTGCTGGGGGCCATGTTTCCTGAAGTGGCTGTTTCATATGTAATTCCAGTGCTCACTGGAGTCCTTTATTTCCTTCCCTTTCCTCTTCAAACCTAGGACTGGCAAGAAGATAAACATCACTGTTGGTTTTCTCAGCCCTACATAAGCCTTTGTAAACAGTCCCTTTATTTTACATTAGAGGCACATGTTAGTTAATGATGGGAATACATTCTGAGGAAGACATGTGGTGTTATGCAATTTTATCATTGTGTGGACATCATGAACGGCACTTACACAGACCTAGAGGATAGAGTCTACTATACACCAAGGTTATATGGGATAGTCCATTGTTCCCAGGCTATAAACCTTACAGAAGTTTACTGTACTGGATACTGTAGTCAATTATAACACAATGGTAAGTATTTGTGTGTCTAAATGTAGAAAAGATACAGGAAAAATTACAGTATAGAAGGTCAATATTGCTATGCTTGTTTAGGGCACTTACCATGACAGAAGCTTACAAGACTGAAAGTTAACCCCTGGGTGAGTCATTGAGTGCGTGAGTAAATGTGAAGGCCAGGACATTACTGTAGACTACTGTAGACTTTATAATTGTTGTCCCACAAGCCCTTCCCCCACTTCCTTCCAACAGCGTCAGAAACAGAACATTGAAGCTGTCAATGCTGCTTCATAAATACGATGTGGTCTGGATTTATTGAAAGTAATTTTTGAGAAACCAGCTGGGTAAGGTGTAGATTACTGTAATAGTGACTGTCAGGGACAAACGAAAGGTGGTCTGAGGATCAGTAAGAATAAGAAATCAAGCCAAAGAGATAAAGGAATATGGGATTGTCATAGCAATGTGTGTTTAGCTATTGCATGTTAGAGCAGTGGTGAGATGAAGGAACTTTGTGATATTTACTGGTACTTTAAAAAGAGGGTATTTAACATGGAAAGTGTAGAACTGAGGATTCAATATTTTTATTTTGACTATAAAAATTTGTTTTGGAGTCCATTGACCCTATCTGGCACAAAGGGCTCTCTCTGCCTTTCTCTATCTCTGTCTATCTCTCTGCCTCTCTGTTGAGAGAGAGATAATTGATTGAGGAAATAAAATTTATCCATGCTTTACATCACTACAACCTAAAAATATTTCCAAAGTACCAGAACAGGCTGACTTCACACTACCACAGAAAGCTTTTACTAAAGTGGCAATGGCACTTAATACCTGTTAAGGTAGTTCCCATGGACCTGTGTCCTTGTACAAGATCTCGGGTTCTCAAAAAGCATTTACAGAAATGTACTGTGAAGGCCATCAAGCTGGATCTGGGAGGGCTGTAGGAGTCTCTGGGTATGTAGTGCAAGGGGGACAGGTTCGTCATTGCTGAAACAGATCAGTGTATGGCTGATAGGAATGTAATCTGTGACTCAATAATGAAGTTCTCAGAGTGAGAGGGAATCTATTGCCAAATCCTATAGGTATTAGTCTCATGAGAGAAAAAAATTTTTCTTCGGAACCACTATCCTTCCATTTGTACAATGGAACCACCATCATATGCGGTCCATCATTGAATGGAGCATTGTTATGTGGCATATGACTGTATTTGCTAGAATGCTGGTCTTCACCTAGACTTCAGTGACAAACATTTCCACACACACAAAAGAAAACCTCCTTTCAATCATTTTCTTATTCATCATTACATCTCTAAGTGTATATCTGTCAATATATTTTTCAATCTATACCTAGCTAGCTAACTAGCTAATTTCTCTCTCTGATCTCAGTCTCTTTTACTAACAAACTTTCCACCACTTTATGAAGTGAATATAAAGTAACTTTCACACTCATCTACTCAACTACAATTATTCCCTTGAAGTTTCCCTATAACTTTCTGTGTACTCATTTCAATGACATTTAATGTCTTCATCTCCTTCATATCTGTTAAGGAATTAACCTTGATGAACACTTTCTTATGAACACTTTTTATTTCACTGTGCTCAACTGATTGTCCTATATTTTTCTTTTATTTTTCTCTTTCCTCGGCTCTTCTCTGTCTTTCCTTGTCTCTTTAGCAGTGGCACTTTTCAAATTTCTACTCATTCTTCCAGGCACATTTATGATCTTAATGATTACATATACTCATATATCTCCAAACTTGTACCATCTGCTGAATTCTGTACCATCTATTGAATTCTGTATCTCATTGAATTGCATAACACTTCCCCAATCACTCATCAAAACCTTACAATCACTTTGATTTCTTCCTCTTTACCATTCACTTAAACCTAAATGAGTTATTTCACTTCTATCTTAACATCACGTCTTAATTCACTTCTTTTTCTTTCCCTCTCCATTTGCTCTAGTGAAGACACTGTTTCTCCTAATTCATATCATTGTAGGAGTTTATACCAGATTTTTTTAAACTATACTTTCTCTTATGTATTATATCCTACCACATTGTTGTGACTCCATTGCTCAAAATTTCTTACTGGCTTTCTATGATATAAGTCTATATTTCTAAATATGATGCTAAAGACTCAATTTGATTTACCTCCAATCTGACTATCCAATCAATCTAAGTCTTCTCCAATTCCCTAAATCACTTCTTCAATACTGTTAGTCAACCTGTTTCTCTGCCTAGTACAGCCTTCAACTCTAATTTTATTGCTCAAAAGCACATCCATATTTGAAACTTAGCACAAAAGGATATGTATTCCATAACCTACTTTCCTTGATCGCTTCATGGAAGTAGTTTATTTCCTTCTAGTACTCCAACAAAATTTTTTGTTCTAAAATTCCTAGATACCTTCTTTTAGAGATATCTCTAATGCAAATCTTATTTTATGTATTATTTTGTATGCAACAGAGGGAAAAATTATGTTATCATTGTATCCCTTAAAATGCCTGGCAAAGCACCTAAAAGAGGACCTTCATTTAATTCATTTACATTTATATGAGTTCAACACACTATGAATTCTTGAGATGCTCCCATGAATATTTCCAGGTTCCCAAAATTCTCAGTGTTAAATCAATTAACCAATTTGTTTGTAATGCTGTGTTCTGTTATAACCCAAAACAGGGTTGATAGTTGCTCAATGTAATTTAGTGTGCCAAAAGTTCAGTTGTTCTGACTCTCCATGGACTGCCTAGACAGATGGTCAACTGGCAGGAGCCCAGAAATGCTAGTTTTACCTATTAAGGACAAGCAGAACAACTAAATCTTACAGATGTTGACAGAACTAATGCATTTTTATTGTCCTGATTTGGTGATAAGTTGCCATTATATGCAAATAACTGCATTTCTTAAGGGAAGGTATTTGTATGAATGTAAACATTTTAGAACTTGAATTTTGAGAATCATGATCTTATAATTCCTCCTTAAGTTGTGCTTCCTAGCTTTATTACTTTTACTTTGAAACTTTAAAATACTTCACTATACGGGAAGAGGCACTATACCTTGAACCGTTTCAATTAATCTTGATTTTAAAAGTAGTAAATGAGAAACTGTGCAATAAAGGGCAATTATTATACATCACACTAAAGTTAAAATAACTCAGTCAATCAACAAATATCTGCCCAAGTACCAGAGGCAGGTAATACAAGAATATGAATCTATTCGCAGAGATGACTCTCCAGCATGCTTAGAGGAGGCCCTGAGGTTACATCAACATGGGTGGAATTGCCAGTTTTTGCTGCATAAAATTTTCATAATAAAAATGGAAGATGGAAGATGAGAGAGAATAAAAGAAAACAAACAAACACAAAAAATTTGCATGGTTTCAAGTTCTAGATATAGAGTTTTAAGTATGAATAGATAAAACTGTAACATTTAGATATTCATTTTAATTTAGACATTATTTTCATTGTCATGAACATATTCACACGTGGATAAAGAAAAAAGAAAGAAAGAATTGAAGCAATAATCTGACTCAAAGAGACTAAAAATAACCATTTATTTCTAAAGCACCAGATGTTTGAGATCAAGGACATTTATCAAAGGAGTTCCTAAATTCTAAAATGTGACTAGTCTGGTTGTACCAATTCAATTTATGCAGAAATAATGATCCTGGTGCTTCTGGAACCACCAGAAGCAGTTATCACAGTCATATATAGAGTTATATAGATTTTTTACATTTGATGCAGGCCTTCTGTCCTTCACTTGACTTGTGAAGATAAGGCCCTACTTTAATGTCATTATCTCTGAAAGTTTCATTAAACATACTTTAAATTAAATCGCCTATATTTGTTTATTTCAACAGCATAGCAGTGAATCCACAGATTCACAATTTATAGAAAGTATCAGGTATGTATGTGTGTGTGTGTATATATACTTCCCACTAGTTCAAATATTTATTGTATTATTGTCAAGTTCATTTGAAAAACAATTTAAAATAATGTAATGATATTAATTGTCTAATGGTAATTGTATGTGAGTTTAAAAATATTAGAATTAAAAAAAGAATAACATCATAGGAAATTATATTCTCCAATATCTACACTATCTTTAAAGAAATAATACAAAATATGGAAAAGAAAACAATACCACAACTCCACATACACACACCTCAAAAAAGAATATCAGCTTTTCCAATAACAAACTGAAAATTACAGGTTGAAAAACTCATGGCTATAAAACTGTGAAGGTTTTTATTCTTAAAAGAAATAAATTAGGATTATTATTACATCAAAAGCATTAAGTAGAATTTTAAAGAGAATTATAGGGGTAGTACTTGGCAATATTTTGTGTATGTAACCTAAAAACAAATTATCTTTACCCTTTTCCACCATTGAATATATCCTTAGAGTTAGGGGGAAAAAAGAAAAAAAAATGTGTATATATATATATATATATGATTTTCTTTCTTGCATTCTTCTTTCTGGATGAGCTGTTAATGAATAGTAAGATCATCCACTACCTTTATGAAAGATTTTGATTAAGAAATACTTGTCAGTTTTTTATGTGTGTTTTAGTTCTCAGCTTTTTCTCAAACTTTATCTGTTTGGTCCCAGTGCTTATGTTTCTCTTATTAAAAATTCTCACAGAGTTTTTTGTTGGTTTTTTTTTTAAGTGTAGGACTGTACATGTGTTATGTCACTTCAAATACTTTCTTAGAATCATGTAAAGCACACCTAGGGAGGGAGAAATTTCAAAAATCAAAGAGCTTGCGGTAGGGTTTGGGAAAGGCAGTGGAAAGAGCAGAAAGAAGCTACTGGAATTTGACAAGCTAATGTTGTCAGATGAAAATATTCCTTGTACTGCTAAAAAGACTAAATTAAAACATGGAGAAATCATTTTGGTTTACTCTGACCTATCTTTTCAATAGAGTTGCATGTGCAACAGTCAAGTCAACCATCTCATATCCTGTATTGATCATCGAGATGGCTGAACCAAATGGTTCCATTGAGCCGTGAGGGTTTGTCTGCTTGGACATAGATCGTCACAGCAAGATACACACAGGAATATTAATTATGGAAACAAGCAAGAAGCAAGAGAATGCGTGCCTGAAAACCCCTGCTGAAAGCAGCCGTCTCATTTCATGCAGAGTTCTACAGCACACACGCTCTCCTGCTCACTGAGCACAGGCGGAGTTGTTGTCCTGCTGCTTTATGTTAATTAGAGAATAAATAAGTGGCCAACTGTAGTCTGTGGGCATATGTTGGTCAACTGTCTCTGTCTAATTAGGTTGTAAGCCCACTGGGCAGGGGCCTCATTTAAATCTATGTTCTGGAAAGCACTTAGTGCCTTTGTTGAGGCCTAGTGAATGTGAGAGACTAGGGTAAATGGCTGAGGTTTAATAAGCAAGAAAAAACTTTTAAGAATTTGTTTGTTTGTGTGTGTGTTTAGTATCTTGCAGAACGCTAACCAAACCCCTTGAGCAAGGAATGGAATTTTACTTTTGATAGGCAAATGCTTCATATGTTGTTGCTCTGTGTACTACAATAAGTATGTAAAATATATGTAAAAATTGTACATGATCTAATTGATTTATAATTTGACAAAATTAATTGTACACAATTTTATATGTTAATTTAGAAATTATACAGGATATTTGCAAATATATAAACATAGACATCAGGTGGAATATATACTAACTCAATTTGAGTCCAGAATATTTATGCCACATAAATATATATATATATAATGACTATATGTTGTCCGTATGAGTATGGGTGTATTCACTTATGTTTATATAATGCAATAATACAATACATGTGTGTGCTTAATCACACACAGAGGTGACTAAGTACTCAGACATTCATTAAAATGTCTAAGCAGTGGGTATTCTCTTTTATATTTTTGTTTTGTAGTTCAGGGAAGCCTCTTTTCTCTCCTTATGTCCTCTGATGCTTCTCACTCTACCATATCTGTTGCTCTTGGTTTCAGAATGGTAGCATTAACTGCCACCAGCAAGGAAAAGAAAGTAGACATTAAAATATATTATTCATGTATGTGTGTATACAACTTTTGCATTTAAATGCTACTTCTTTTCTGTGTAGACTCAATCATCCAGTACTTTGAACTTCTACAGAATTAAATTGTATACTGTCTTCCATTTACGTGTGTGTGCATGTGTCTGTCTGTAATACATCTTCTTCCCAAGAGGCTTAAGATATGCAAGGATAAAGATCAAACCGTATTTTATTTTACGTTTCCAGAGTTCCCTTCCAATGCTAGCCAAAGTAATTACCAACAAATACTTACCAGTTGATTAAAACTGTTTCTTTACTGCACATTTTATAATTTCTACATGAAGAGAAATTAGATAACCACATGAATACTTATACTGCTTTATACTTTATGACAAGTATTAGTATATATACATCATAGAGAAGAAATAGACAGTGACTCTGGCAAGAAGTGTCTGAGTTAAAGTATTTGCTCATGTTTGTTTATCACAGGATGTAGATACTTAATGCCCTTCAAGTACAGTTATCATTAGAAAATATTGTTTAAAACATCTACTTTTTATATTCTCTCCCCTGGATTTCAAGAAACTTGAAACTTAAGAATTTAAAAGAGCATATATGTTATTCTCAACTTCTTATGCCACCCAACGAAGGCCCTCTGAAGACAGAAGACAGTCATTTGTGGATGGAGAAGAGCTATGATCACGATGTTTATGGTTTGGCTACTGTCTTCTTCTATATTTGTAGGGAATAAAGTAGGGATTTAAAAATCATTAGATCAATTTATTTATCTTGAAATTTTCTTCAGTGCTATGTGATCTGTATTAGTTACCTTCACATATCAAATTAGGCTGATAATATATCCATACACTGTTTATTCTTTTTTCCATCTGAAAGTTTTTCTTGCTGTTCCAATATTACTCTCTGCCTCTTTTTTCTTCCTTCTCACAGTGAAACCACAGGCTCCCAATGTAATGACTTAGACCGGGGGTTCCCAACCTTTTTATACCCTAGGGCGCATTCTAAAATATCGGTAGGGTGGCAGGCACCAGCTATTTCTAAGGATATTTATTACTGAACAAGAATAAAAAATAGTAAACAAAAATAATTTTAAAATAATAAATTTATTGTACAAATTATATACACACAAAGAAACATATACAAAATGTAATACAAAGTAAATAAAAAACACACATATAATAAAATCATTTAAGAAAACATAAAAAAGACAATCTGTCAGTGTGATCTTTGGCATTGCATTTCATTGGCCAGTGCTTTGTAATTAGGAGAGTATGACGACAATCCTGTTAGCAAACAATTATTAAGATGCTCATTGGTAAGTCGAGATCTATATCATGATTTTATTAAATTCATGTTTGAAAACAAAGATTCGCATAAATACGTTGACTCGAAAAATGATTTGATTTTATATGCTGCTTTTTTTAAAAATGGGAACCTTTCTTTGTTGACTATGTTCCATAAGTCCTCTGATATTAAGGATTTTAGCAAAATTTCATTCTTAAGGTTCAAAATTTCTAACTCTAGTTCTTCTGCTTTCCCCTGAACAAGGTCTGCAATACATGCGGCTAGTTCTATTCCATTTATTTGGCAAGTAAAAGGATTGATACAGAAGGAGACAATTGGCTCGATATTTGTAAACTGCAGAAATCTCTCTTCAAACTGTTTTTGAAGCACTTGAAGGGTCTCAATAAATAATGACACGTTTAATTCATTGTTACCTAG
>PVKE010039693.1:0-14910 GCA_004027555.1 Craseonycteris thonglongyai
AAAATGATTTTACATGATGTTTCTCCACTAGAAGAAATAAAACACTTAAATGGTCAGAGAGAAATTCATGGTGAAAATTGCTGCCTGCAGAATGATTTGAAAGAGAGCACTGTTAAGTATGACTCATTAATTATGTCCAGAGATAGAGAAAATGAGGGGATTTCGAACCCTGAAGAAGAAGGGAAAACATATGGGCCAGGAGAATTCCAAACCAGAGCACAAAGTAGGGAATTTATGGGAGATTCTCCTGAGGAGTTAGATCTCTCTCATTCAGATCTGGGGGGAAATGATGTCAGTTGTGATAACACAAGTTTCGCAGAAAATGTGACGCTGTCAACACGATGCAATTTGGAAGAATCCAACATAGCATCAAAAGAGGAGGTGAAGGCTTCTCTTTCTGCCCAGGAGATGGAAATGGTATATATGAAGTGCTCCCCAAAATTCATACCAGTAAGAAAGAAAGCAGCTCCCAGGAAAACAAGGGTCCAGGCAGAAACATTGGACACAGTCTGTAATGGCTTATCAGTTCAGGTAACTAACGGAAACGTGAAACTGCAATGCCAAAAGCGTGTTTCTTTTCAAAGTGGTCCATTAGTGTTTCCAATAATGATCAAATCCAGTGTTTTATTTTGAGGGTTTGACTAGTAACTACCCTACAAGATGCCAGATATTGATAAGTTGATCATTATAACAAATTAATTAAGGACCGTTTGGGTGGGGAGAATGATTGTTCCCAGCTGCTTAGAGTCCTGTTATCGATTGTGCAGATGGTGGCTGTTTTCCTTCATTTACAATGCCTCTACTGTGAATTTATGTTCACATTCGGCTTTTACACACATTGCAGTTCAAGACACTGCCATTTAAGGGCAGTTATATTGGATTTATTAAGCTTGAACAAGCTTAGTCATGAAGGTACAAACAACATTATATTGTGGTCTGTGAAGTACTCTACTCAAATTAAGGACGTTTTAAAATGTGCTGAAATTTTTCTCTTCAGTAACTCTGCATGTGGAAGATCAGAAGTTACTGTGCTGTATTTTGCAGTCATTATAGCTCCTAACTTTTTGTAAGTGGGGAATGAGGTAAGAAAGTAAAGAGTGCAGCCTTGTAATAAGTAGAGGTTGTTTGTCAAGCCTGCAATTTTTTTCCTTCCCACTTAGATTGAAGTTCAGCTATTTTGGTACTTTTACTAAGCTCTTCTGGTAAACTTTGCCTTAGAGGTAATTTTATTTTATTTTAAGCTTCTCTGTATTTGTGTGTTTATGGATTAGATTAGGGGGGAAGTCTCTCTTGGTAGGTATTTTGTTACCACTGAGAGATAAGGAATTTGGACAATATCACTAAAGTTCCTCTTTTCAGTCTATGAAATAATTTCTATAAGTCCTCGGAGCCCTTTCCTGAGCATACGTTAAATGGCATGTTATTTTAAAAGCTTGGCAAAGTTGTTTTTTTGTTGTTGTTTGTTTGTTTTTTATGTAAAGGACTTTGCTTATTGGCAGAAAGTAATTAAAATCATAGATTCTTTAGTAGTTATCTTTTTTTAACCCTTAGTATTTTTTTTATAGCACTTCAGAAAATTACCACAGATTCGCCCAGACCTACTTTGATATGCAACCCTACATTTAATTTCTTTAAAACAAAGATCAGAGGTTAAGGCAATTTACTAGAACATTATGTTAGGTTTCTTTGTCCTGAAAATTATCTGAGAGGGAGGGTAGAACTTTTTCCTGTATCCTTATATACCAGACAAGTTCTTGTGATCAAGAATGTAGCAGTTCTTCTCTCCTCCTTATTTTTGTAAAAAGTAAAACATATCCACAGCTATCAGTTCCTAGAAGTTGTAGCATAAAAAGTGATATAGAAAATAAATAGAGTCCTAATACATTACCAAATTCTATTTTCACCACCTTGCTGCAACAGTCTATTGCCTTATTAGGTAAATTACTGCATTTTAAAAAATTGTGAAAACATAGTTTTTTTCTCGGTGACTTGGGGAATTCTTATAATTTGGTTATATGTAGTTGTCTTTTTATATTTAGCATTGTTATATAGAAACAACCAGCTAGTGTGGAAATAGTCTATAGGGATTTTCTATAGAAGAAATTTGGACTTTGAGCTAGGAGGGGAATTTTAGAGGAAATGATCATTTGTTTGTTTGCTATTCCACAATTTACTCATTTATACAATAACACAGGAGTATGCTGCTTGCTAGGCCTTGGGCCAGAGTCTGAAGGTTTGTCTCTTGCAGCCTCTACATCTTTCAAAATTGTTTTTTATACTGTGTAATTTTTTAAAGTACAATTTTGATATTTGCCTTTTTTGTGTTTTCATATGTTCTATTTAACTGTTCATTCACCTGGACTATTGCTGTATTTATATAGTGCCCTATAGCATAAGTCAGAGTCTCAAACCTTGTCTTATCTTAATATCTAGCTGAACTTTTCCTTCCTTAACTGAATTATTTTCTTCATGGCATCCTTCAAGCCCTATAGAAAAAAAACATTTTTATTATTTGTGAAAGAGTTGATCCCTCCCCCCCCATATTATCTATTGAGACAAACTTCTCAATAGTTGTCATCCATCTCACGATATAAATATAATTTTTTTACACCAATATTCATTTGACAAATAATTATCGGGAACATAAAACATGTTAGGTGCTGTGGTAGGTCCAGGACATGGAACTACTATAAAGAAAATAGAAATTTCTGCTTTCACAGACTTGCATTTTGCTCTAACACATTAGATTTTTGACAGTTACAGGCACTGGGGACTTTAAGTTGGGTGGGAGGGAGAGCTGGGGTTAGAGTGCCAACAGTGCAGAAAGTAACCAGAGTTGCTATGCTGGTGATGTGTGTAATCATATCCAGGGGGTGAGGTCTCCATGCCTCTTGCAAGCCCATCTACATCTTGATAGACATTGAGGGAGCTAGATGTAGGGATTTCTACTATTGCAGTACCTGCCTATATTGTTTTTCTTTTCCTATCTCTGCATTTTGGCCCCTTTGGCAAGCCATAGATTGGCTTCTTGGCTCACCTCATCATCTTGTCAGTGCCTGTTTCCAATCTGAGTCTCCAACTTTAATTGGTACCTAATAGCAGCCATCCTTAGAAGAGCCTATAAGAATCTTTGCACAGTAACTGGGCGTATCTTGGGCCTATCTCATCATTTTGCTCCTTAGCCTTTTTCATACATTTTTTAGTAGAGTTAAATTGGAATGATAGGAAATTTCTAGTGCTGTGATAATGAAGCAATAAAGAGAGGACACATATACTCTTTCCTTGGTTTTATAGGTAATCTGATAACATGTACAGTACTTAGAATATCATTCTTTAATATTACTGAATGGTTTTGATAGGAAATGTTATAAATTTATATCTAGTCTTAATTTCTTACTGTTACTAATAAGGCAACTATGACATATGCATAGGCAACAAAGGTTATTTTTACCTCTAATAATTTATATGTGATAAAAAAATGTTTATATATAGTGGTTATTAAATAATGTAATTCATATTATCATTGCTCTTCCAACTGCAGGTATTTCAAAAAGAGGAGATTGAACCCTTGCAAGTTAAACAGCAAGACATAAATTGGTTAGGCCAAGGCCTTATTCAGAGTGCTGCTAAAAGCACCAGCACTCAGGGTTTGGAGCATGACCTGGATGATGCCAATGCAAGATGGAAGACCCTCAATAAGAAGGTAATCTTCTTGTGCCCTTCACTTTCACTTACGTTGTTTATTATTCACTAGCATTTGTTATAATCACTAATCATGTTTATAGTGGCCAGACTTCCCTAAACATGCCTACTTTTTTATATTGCTGTAAACTGGTTGGCCATGGAGCTCAGTAGGGAACACAAATGAAAGAAACGAGCTGGGTGAAATAGGGCCTCTCCCTGTCATTATCTTGGCTTTTATGGCAATACAATAGTGCAGGTGTGATGGCAGGTAGCCCATGTCAGCGTCCTGGGTTGAAAGAACAAACACACTCTTAAGGTAACAGTGGCTGCTGAGCTCCAGCGAATCATTGCCTTGTAGGGGTCTAGACTTACTGTTGCAGAGGAGAATGCTTACTTTCAAAAATACCCGGACATCTCACTTTTTATGTAAAATCTTCTAATTTTCAAATGTCAGCAACTGATTTCACACTGTATAATAAATAGGTCACACTGTGCAGGTGAAAGTAACTGTCTCTGTGTCAGCCTTGGACTAAGGGTGCCACCCTCATTATAGACCATTGACTCCAAATACTTATCAGATGTAAATCTCACTTTTTAAAAAATATCCATGAGGGCAAGCACTGGAAAATAACACTCTGATATCTTAAGGAAATAATGCTGACACAGAACAGAAGATTTTCATGTGACACAAGTGATCAGAAAATTGGTATTAGATGGACGTGCTTATCTGGTGGTGATGGTTATTGTTCTTGTAAAAATTTTAGCTGCATTGAAACCTTAAGCATTGCTAGATCTCAGAACTACATTCATCATTTTTTAAAGCCTGATTTATATGGTAGTGCTCTTCAGACATTATTAGACTACAGTGTTAGGTGAAAATATATTCCCTAGGGTAGGGGTGGGCAAACTGCGGCCCACCACAGGTATTTTTGCCACCCGCCAAGACATCAGATTTTTATGATACAATTTATATCTTTTCTGAAATGCAAAGTTAACTAATAAATGCAATCATTTTAAAAGGTGTGGCCCTCCGCTAACCTTCATTTCCACAAAGCGGCCCCCAAGCCAAAACAATTGCCCACCCCTGCCCTAGTGCATGAATTACCTTGCCAACTACTTTTTGAGTCGAAAAAGAAAAGATGTATGAGAAGGGCAATGGGATATATCTTTGTAGGACACAGAGACTCCATTTACTAGAAGACAAAGCCCCTGGTCTGTTAAAAAAAGGTCTCAAAGCTTGAACTAGCAGAATTTAATTGGATCCTTTGTAGTCCTTTTGCCTAGCAAAATATAATTCTCGTTCTCTTTGTTATAACAGTTTTTTTTTTAATTTAATTTTAGTCTTTTTTTTTTTTTTTTCTTTTTTATCCCTGATATTCATCAGTAGGAAATAAATATGAATGTCAGGGATAATAATAAATATGACTAAGGTATTGTTTCTTTCAGTCACCTTAAAAATACTTGAATTATTCATTGCTAATCATAAATGCATTGGATATTTCCAAAATCTTAAAGATTTTGTGTTTTACATTGACTGTTTAGGATAGTAACCTTATCTTCTTGGCTCACTTGCTACAGTATGACTCTTTTCCACCCCTAGTCTGCCTATTATCATTATTTTGGGTAAATTTTAAATGAAAAAGAAAACATTTGTGACTAAATGGGAAAATAAACATGAAAAGTGCTCACTGGTGAGCAAAATTTGTTATTTTATTAAGCAAGTACGGAAGTTGGAATAACTGGAACTTTGCAGGTGGCTCAGCGAGCAGCCCAGTTGCAGGAGGCCCTGCTGCATTGTGGGAGGTTCCAGGATGCCCTGGAGTCCCTGCTCAGCTGGATGCTAGACACGGAGGAGCTGGTGGCCAATCAGAAACCACCATCCGCCGAGTTCAAGGTGGTGAAGGCCCAGATACAAGAGCAAAAGGTAACTCAGTGGTTCTTTGGTATTGTGTTTCATGTTCAGTCTAAATAATGAGAGTAGAAATTTATCTTGTCACTCTCTTTATTTATATGAATAGGATATCCTAGTTCTCTGGTTGTCGAAGTTCCAGAATTATTTTATTGCACATTTAACAGATACTTATTTGCACATCTGCTGTGAATCAGGCGTTGTTCAGGTGCTAGAGATACATCACTGAATAAAAAAAACAAAAGTTCCTCACTTCGTTTAAGGTTTAGTGGGAAGGGAGGAACAGAGAAGGAAATAATGAAATAAATAAGTAAACTGTGATAAGTTAGCAAGTGATAACTAAGTCAGGAATGGGAGGTAAAATTTAGGAAGTGATAGCAAGGATTGGGGATAGGAAGTGCTAGAGTGGAAGGAGGGTGTGTGTGTGTGTACACAATTTTAAATAGATTAGTCAAGGAAGACCTCACTCCCTGAAAATAAATATCATTGTTGCCTTATATATTAAGTTGGTCCATATGAAATGGCTTCTTTTTATAAACTAAATGCAGGCAATTGCTTATGGTTCAACCCATACTATAGAAGCAAATATTTGGGGAAGCCATGATGGCTCAGTGGGTTAAGCACTCATCTTGCAATCCCAGGGTTTGCGGGTCGAATGCTGGCCTAGCCTGTGTGGACCCATATGCTGAACTGGGGTGTGTTTCCCATGTGGGAGGCCCCCAGTTTGGTTCTTGACAGAGCAAGTTTCCCATATGGGAGGCCCCCAGTTTGGCCCCCAGTTTGAGGGGTCATGCCTCCCATGTTTGGAGGCCCCCTGCCTGGTTCCTGCCCTGCACAACCCGCTGCTCATCTGTGTGAAATGAAACTATGTTGGGAACTGATGACGTGCAACCACAGAGACTGCTCTGGGCCATCCCTTTTCTCTCTGATTAAGAGTCTTAATTAATTTTGATATTCAGTAATATTTCTCTAAAATATCTTTGAAGACTTTAGTGTATTGTGAAATTAACCTATTAGAAATAGTTTACAGGTAAGGATTAAAGAAACATCATAGGAAACACATTCTATTTGTGTGATTTTTGATTAATATATATGTAATAAAATAACATAATATGTGGAATATAATGATATTCAAAATATAATATATTGCATTTAACTAGGTATTTTATACATATAATAATATAACTGCTGCCATTTAGAGTGTAATTGAAATGTTTGTAATTCTCCCTGAGTTAATGATTGTGCTTAGCGAAAAAACCTATTTGCTGATGTTGCTTTTCTAATTGCTAGAGGTTTTGCTATTAAAATTGATCTACAGTAATCTGCTTCATTCATTACCGGTAGTTTTCTTTAATGCCTAAAATACCTGTTATACCTCAAGTTTATAAGGACTCTAACCTGTGTCAAGAGTTTGTTTTTCTTCTCCTTTTTATTTTTTAAATTTTATTTCCTTATTTACATTATTAAATTATTGGGGGACATTGGTTAGTAAAATTACATAAGTTTCAACTGTACAGTTCTGTAATACATCGTATATATCATGTTATGTGCTTACCACCCAGGATCAGCTCTCTTTCCATCACCATATATTTGACCCTTTTCCCTCCTCTTATACCTCCCTGCCCCCTTACCTATTTTAAACATGTTCCTTTACCTCCTGCTTTGGTGGTCTTAATCTCAAAATGAAAGTGAACTAATACTCTTCTAGTTTGTTACTTCTGAGTAACTATTTCTTTAATCCTTAACAATCAGCCAGTATCAGATTAAGGAAACAACGAAGTAGTTACTGTTTTATATACCTGTGCCTTTCTCATTGCTGTTAGCTCTTGCTCATGAAATATTTATTTTTATTAGATAAGAGCAAGTAAAAGTAAATAAAAAAAAAAATCCTGAGTTCTTGCTACCTGTATCTAACATTCCATTCTAGGCTTCTGAAAATGTTTGCTTAGAATTAATTTGAATTTGTTTTCTGGTGCTAAATCCAGAAATATTTGTTCTCCTTAGCGAACTTTGGAGATTTCTGATGTGTTACACCCTCTGTTTCTTTTGAAAGTTATATTTAAAAGCTCTCTCTTAGTTTTCATCCTCAAAGGATTTTAAGAGCTAGTCTCACCAGTAAAAGAAGCCCAAAGCCTCTAGTTTAAGCCTCAGTAGCTTGTGAACCTGGTCTAGCCTCAACTTCCTTGTTTATACTGGGTGTTTAACATTAGATTTTAAAAACAGCGATGATTTAAGAGGGATGGATTATTGTTGAATGTTTAGAATGTTTCTGTTTCATTACAGTAAGCAGGATATGACACTTTCAGTACAATGAGGTTCCCCTGAGCAGTGGGGTTATCCTACCTAGCCCCTTCTACCCGATTATTTTATATTAAAAATTAATAATGGATGACTTAATGGCCTTATCAGTATTTGTTTTATCTACTATAGAAAGCCCTTACCACAATACCTGACACAATAATAATGAGTCATTCAGCAAAATGAGTTATTTTAAAAATCCTACTTCTCAGATCCTTTTGTATGTAAATCCATACAAAATATGTATTTTGGTGACATATCAAAAGGACTTAGCATATATTTTCCTTTAT
This sequence comes from Craseonycteris thonglongyai, assembly GCA_004027555.1. Taxonomy (NCBI): domain Eukaryota; kingdom Metazoa; phylum Chordata; class Mammalia; order Chiroptera; family Craseonycteridae; genus Craseonycteris; species Craseonycteris thonglongyai. The sequence goes on from PVKE010039693.1 coordinate 8,182, forward strand.
GTGTACACAATTATTCCTTTGACATTTTTTTATGGGGGATATTTATTTTTTTGCCTGAAGCTTCTCCAAAGGTTGTTGGATGACCGAAAATCTACTGTGGAGGTAATCAAACGTGAAGGAGAAAAAATTGCTGCCACAGCAGAACCTGCGGATAAAGTAAAGATTTTGAAACAACTGAGTCTCTTGGATAGTAGATGGGAGGCTTTGCTTAATAAAGCTGAAACAAGGTAACTTAAATAAGTGCTAACTCTAATCTTTTGAAAGAGTATCAATGGCTTTAATCCTAATATTTTGTATTTTGGTAATACAGAACTAGGCTTTGTGTTCCAGGGATGAGCTGACCCTATCATCTGTACCCTCAGATAGGGTACAGTCTAATAGGGTTTTATAGCAATTGGAAAGTCATGACAAATGAGATGTTTCAAAGCTAACCTATAGAGTTCGATGGCAGCATTTAATAGTTTGAAAAACCTAGACTGAAAGGAGGGAAGTGACAGATAATGCTATGTTTTAAAGGAGAAATAGGCATTAGCTAGGAAATGAGGCAGGTGGAAGGGTGCTATACCATATATGAAGACCAGGAAGCCTAAAGCATTGGCTCCCCTGAGCTTTTGCACTTAACAGTTCTGTATTACATTTCTGCATTCTCTCCACTGGCACCACATTGACCAATTTTGAGTGGTAGCTACATTGAAGTGTAGCCGTATGAACTTGTTGGGTTGAAAATAGATGAACCACTGAACACAATGAGGATTTTCATATATTCCTATGAGGATTTCCATAAATTCCTACCTCCTTTTGTGCTAAAACGGTAAAAAGAAGGATTTGAGTAATCTTGCATTATGGAATAGAATGAATTGTCATTATAGGACCACAAAATAAGGTACTCCGGAGGAGACTAAAAGTTTCATGTTGACCGTAATATGTAACAGTAGGTTATTCCTCCTCTGTAATGCCCCAGGACACCACCCTCTAGTTTTATTTTTTTCCAAATAAATGTGTTCAAGAAATATTATCTTATTGTTATTATTATTGCTATTGTTGTTATAACATTACTGTTATTGTAACTATTATTATTCTAAGTATTATAACCAATTCACTTAAGACTTCATAAGATTCAGCTGCTTGAGGTTGGTTTGTTGTTCAATTTCAGTTTTATTTAAAAGGAGAATTATTTTAACCTGTTCTTCAAATGTGAGAGATTTTAATTTTAGGCTTAGATGTTTCCTTCAGAAAAATGTTTAGAATAGAATGCAGGAGCATTAGTGAAGATTTTTATTGAATATTTTACACATTCTTCATCCTAAATGACCTTTATCTTGGCACATTTGTAGAAATCGTCAGTTGGAAGGTATCTCGATGGTAGCACAGCAATTTCATGAAACCTTAGAACCACTGAATGAGTGGCTTACGACCGTAGAAAAGAGGCTGGCAAATTGTGAGCCCATAGGAACCCAAGCATCTAAACTTGAGGAACAAATTGCACAGCACAAAGTAAGATACCCATCCCACATTAATATGATTGAGTTTTCCACTTCCTTTGTGGTTTTATGACATAAATTTGAGTTATGTATTATTGTTGTTTTATGCGTAATTGCTAATTAAATTTATTTCAAATGTCATCCTCTCATTTTGTTTATGTTTTCATTTTTATTTGTCCATTCTGCTTGTTTCTCTTTTTTTTTTTTTTTTTAACTTTATTTAGGCCTTAGAAGATGACATCATCAATCACAATAAACATTTACACCAGGCTGTTAGCATTGGCCAATCCTTAAAGGTTTTGAGCTCCAGGGAGGATAAAGATATGGTGCAAAATAAATTAGACTCCTCTCAAGTATGGTACATTGAGATTCAAGAGAAGAGTCACAGCAGGTCTGAGCTCCTCCAGCAGGCCTTATGTAATGCTAAGATTTTTGGGGAAGATGAAGTTGAGCTGATGAATTGGCTGAATGAAGTGCATGGCAAACTGAGCAAGCTCTCAGTACAGGATTACAGCACTGAGGGGCTGTGGGAGCAGCAGTCTGAACTTCGGGTATTTTCATTTATTTTATTTAATTTTTTTCATTTTGGTTGTCATTATTTTCTGTCTTCCTTATTTTCATATTATTTTATGTTTCGTAATGATCTAGGTGAATCCCTAGACTCAAAAAAAACTTTGCCTGTATATACAAATTATTTTTAATGGAATTACTTTAAAAAAGAGATTAAATTTATCTAATAGCTGGAGTTTTCACTTTTTATTTGTTGTTTTGTTGTTATATACAAAGTGCCATAATTAACCAGTACTCCAATATCTCCATATAGTTCACTTTCATAGGGCCATAAGTATTTTCTAGGGGGGGGGGCAAGGGGGGTAAGAGCACTGTGAATTATGGTAGAACCAGAGAAACAGGCCACAGTGGTGGAAAGAGGGTAAACCTGGGAACATAATGAATATTGGAAAATGTGAGATACTTACTCAAATGTACCTCTATAAGACCTAATTAAAGTCCCCTAATATTGACTAAAGCTAATGCTTATTTAATTTTTTTCTCTATACCTAAAAATGGTACCTGCCTTTTAGGTTCTGCAAGAAGACATACTACTCAGAAAACAAAACGTAGATCAGGCATTACTAAATGGTTTAGAACTACTTAAACAAACAACAGGTGAGATGTCTTTCAAATTAAATATTCATGGAGTCAACATTTTGCTTTGCTTATAAAATATTTTACGAGTAGGCAAAAAACAAAGTCTATCATTTGGGGGCTACTTAAAGACTTCTTTTTAGAGAATGTTACTTTGAGGACCAATCAGGGGAGGCTGGGAACATGAGCTCACTCCTTTTCTCATGATCTCACTTGAGTTCCTAATGAAAGTTGGGTGTATTACTCATAACACAAAGTGCCGTGACACGGGATATGGTCATAGAGGCTCACAGCAGAGTTACATTAGTTTCCCACTTGGGGAAGGCAGTTGTTCTGTGAGTATATAGGTTGTAGACAAGTTTTTTATTTTATTTTGTTTTAAGATAGACTGCATTCAGTGATAACATACTGTGGCTATACCCAGGCTTCATGTCTTCATGCTTGAACTTACTGAAAAAACAGATACAAACTAATTGTTTTAGTATTATTATTTCCTTTGACCATAGGAAAGTTTCACTGAACTATATATCCAGTTCAGCCTATGTGTGTAATGAGGGCAAATTCCATTCATTATGAGTTAAAAGAATTCAGTATAATATCTAGAGCCTTGAGCTAGTAGTCTGAAGCCCAGGGCATTTTCTCTGTGTGTTCAGAGATGAGTGTATTATTTTTAATATACATATATATGAGGGCTGTCCAGAAGAAATCCAGCCATTGTCAATATAATGAGAATGGTTACATGGCTGGATATATTCTGGACGGCCCTCATATATACACACACATATGCCAGGCCCAGTTCTAAATGCTTTGTGAATATAAACTTGTTGAATTTTTATCACAACCTTATGAAGTAGGTTCTATTCTTATCCTCATATAATGATGAGTAACCAGGGATACAGAGAGCTTAATTATCTTGTGCAAGGTAACAGGCCACAAAGTCAGTATTTTTAGACTACAAAGTCAGTATTTGAACCAAGACAGTTTTTAACCCCACTGCTTGAGAGCTAAAAGCACCATGCAGGTAGATAGATAGAAAAGTGATGCTTTCCACATAACTGAAGACACTATACTCCTTTACAGTTTTTATATTTTAATTTTCAGACCCATTTAGATTTGCCAGAAATCCTGGGAAAGATTAAAACCTAGAAAAGGGCTTCTCTTGAGTCAGAACTTCTTCAGAACCATGCCTCCTATTTTTTTTCCCCCCAGAAAAATCTCATCAGTATACGATAATATCTGAAGAAACCCTTCCCCCTGCCCCCCCTCCCCCTTTTATTTTTCTTTCATGAGCTCTCACATGCCTTTGAAATTTTAGGTGATGAAGTTTTAATAATTCAAGATAAATTGGAAGCCATTAAAGCAAGGTACAAAGACATTACTAAATTGAGCACGGATGTAGCCAAGATTCTGGAGCAGGCCCTGCAGCTTGCATGGCGGCTGCAGTCCACACACGAAGAACTGTGTGCCTGGCTGGACAAGGTGGAGATGGAATTGCTTTCATATGAAACTCAGGTTCTGAAGGGAGAAGCTGCAAGCCAAGCACATGTGCGACAAAAAGTATGCTCTGATCTATACATTTGTATCAGTTTGTTGTCTTTGGGGGAGTCTTATTCACACAGGAATGAAGTGATGTTTTTCTGATGTCATTACTAATATGCTAAAGGATTTCTTGGGGGGGGCAGGGGCCTCACAGATTGTCAGCAGATACACTGTTTACACTTTTAGGAGCTCAGAGAAGAAAACTGTATTATAATTTGTTTTCAGAGTCTACATTATAGTTAAGAGTATAGTTTATTACACAAGAGACAGAATGATAATAACGGAAAAAATAAAGGAAAAGGATCTTTTTTTCCCAGAGTTACATGTAATTTGGTTAGAATAACAATATTTTTATGACAGATACATACATGAGGCAGCTTTTAAAATTATACTGCAAATGTGTTATTCTACCATGTTAATCATTCTTCTTTTCAGAGATATTGGCCTCATTTTATCATCCCTAAAGTATAATCTTATATGAGTGTAGGGTGTTGATGAAGTCAGGCTTGCTGAGCCTGTAATGATTCAGCCAGAATGATTAAAAGCCCAGTGTGTGTGTCCTCAAAATGAGGGTCACTTGAAAATGGCTTGGACTTTACTCTTTATTTTACTCATATGGTACCTGATGACCTAGAGGTTACCAGAAAGCAAAGAGTAATATATGTGAACTTGCTCTCCTGCCCCCCTGCAAGTTTTTAAACATTTATGTTTCAAAGATAAGATCTTGCCATATTGACAAACAAATTGTTTTTAGGAATTTTTCAGAAAACACTTTCCTTTTTGTAAAATACCTTTAAATAATAAAGGTTTATAGAACTTAAATGAAACTAAAGGGACCAAGGCATCCCGTTATTAGCTTCAGAGATAGTTAAAGGAAAAGCCTGTTCAAACACATAAGTATTACCCACAGATTTCTATGTTTTCTTAATTCTGTTCTCAGGAACTTAAAAAGGAAGTGAAGAACAGCAAAGCCTTATTGGATTCCCTTAATGAAGTGAGCAGTGCTTTACTGGAACTGGTACCCTGGAGGGCGAGGGAAGGACTTGAAAAAATGGTAGCCGAGGACAATGAGCGTTACCGATTAGTGAATGACACCATCACGCAGAAGGTGGAAGAAATTGATGCTGCCATTCTGAGATCACAGCAGGTAGGGGCAAGTGGCTTGTTGTCCAGGCAATACATTTTCTCCAGTTGTTCCCAGAGCCTTTACCTGAACAAAGATTTCTGTTCACTGTGGTTCCATTCATTTGCTATGCTTCAAAAATGAAAGGAGGGGTTTGAAAAGAATTTGGGTCACTTTGACATCTGAGTGCCAGAGCAAGTCTAATCTGTACATTGTTAAGAGCCATCTGCCTCGTTGTGCCCCAGACTTATCCTTAGCACATCAGCCACTGGGAGGATCAGCACTGCTTTTCACACAAAATGCTCTTTGTCTACATATGTGCATATGCTAATGTGAATTTTATGCATTGGCAAAATCTAATCTGTGAGTAAATATTTTGAGTTATTATGTTAAGTCATTTCCATGAAGCAATAGCAAAGGGAGGTTGTATTCTTTTCAAAAAGAAACAGTTGTGTTGGTACGGATTCTTCTGATGATGACAGAAAAGTTTAGTTTCTGGCCTACCGACAACTTATGCAGAGTAGTAGTTACAGAGAGGTATATAGGTACCCAACCCTTAGCCACCACTCCCTCAGAAAACTGGGCAATGAGCAGGGTGCTGGAAATAGAATTTTATAATACATATTATGATTAAGTTCGAAATCTCTGAATACTTACATTACTAAGTCATCAGAGTCTTATTGCAAACATTTGGTGATGGTGTTGGTGTAATGTTGCAGTGTACTTTAGAGCAGAGCTGGAGAAGATAGATGACTAAGCTTTTACTAACACAAGCCAAAAGCAAGAAATGCATATCAAGCAGATTACGTGGGAGCACCCAAAATTTATTTTCCAAGGTTGCTGTCAAAGTGTAATTTATATCGTTGTAAAGCATAATGCTTCTCTTCCCAGTTTGGTGCTATGCTCTAGATTCTAGAATCACAAAAGCTGATGAAATACAATGATAACACAAGGCCTGCCTAAGGAATCTGCGAGGGAGGGCATTCATGCCTGAGGAATGTGTTTTCATGACTGCTTTCAAAGTTTGGAGGAATTTGTATGCCTCATTATTATAAGAAAATAAGTGTGTTTATTTGTGAAGTTTATTCAAGTATTTGAAAACACTGAATATTTTTTTCACCAGAATTTCTTCCAGCATTTCAGAATTGACACCGAAGACTTATCTAAATAGCAAGACAAATATTCTGTTACCTTGGGAGTAGGATTTCCTTGAGAAGTTCACTGTGGTTGGTTAGTTCAGAGAAGTAATAAGAGCAAGGTGACAGGTTGAGCTTGTATTGGTTAGTAAGCTCTGATATGTGCCAAGGTCATTAACTGTATCCTAGTTCTATTCAAGGCTTTAAAAATGTTTTCCAAAGTTAAAAGAAAAATGGTAACTATGTCAATATATGTCTTCTATAACCCAAAACATATATCCTTTAGGAAAATACTTTTTTTCTT
>PVKE010039694.1:0-14910 GCA_004027555.1 Craseonycteris thonglongyai
ATTAAGGAAATGCAAATTAAAACCACAATGAGCTATCACTTCACACCCGTTAGAATGGCTATAATCAATAAGACAAGGAATAACAAGTCCTGGAGAGGCTGTGGAGAAGAAGGAACCCTCATACACTGCTGATGGGAATGTAAACTGGTACAACCACTATGGAAGGCAGCATGGAGGTTCCTCAAAAAATTAAAAATAGAATTACTATACGACCCAGCAATCCCTCTTCTGGGTTTCTACTCCCAAAATTTGAAAACCTTAGTCCGCAAAGTTATGTGCACCCCTACATTCATCGCAGCACTGTTCACAGTGGCCAAGTCATGGAAATAACCAGTGCCCTTTGATAGGTGACTGAATAAAGAAGTTGTGGTATATTCACACAATGGAACATTGCTTGGCAATAGGGAAAGGTGAACTACTGCCATCTGTGGCAACATGGATTGACCTTGAGATCATCATGCTAAGCGAAATAAGTCAGAAAAAAATCAAAACCATATGACTTCACGTATGTGGAATATAAAATTGAAAGTAACAAAGAAACAAAACTCATGGATGCAGTCAGTAGTTTAGTGGTTACTTAAGGGTATGGGAGGAGGTGAGGAGGAGGGAGAGGCCATCAAATACATGGTGCTGGAAGGAGAACTGACTCTGGGTGGTGAGCACACAATGCAATACATAGACAATGTATTGTAGAATTGTACACCTGGAACCTATGTAACTTTTACTAACCCGTGTCACCTCAGTAAATTTAATAATAAATTAAAACAAAAGAGAAATTGCAATTTCTTTATAGACAACACTATGACATTCTCTTGTTTCTACATACGGACTTCAGTGGTTTCAAAACTGAGCCGGAATGGCTCAGCGGGTTAAGCACCCTCCCCCTGCCATCTGTCTCTCTCTGTCCAAAACAATAAAATAAATCTTAAAAAAAAGCTGCTACTGAGATGAAAGGGGGAAATCCACTTCTATTAATTATGTACCTTGCACCAAATAAAACTTAAAGTATGGCAGTGACCCATGGAGCTTTAAGAGCAGAAACCCCAGAACCATTGGGAAGGGAAGTACAGTGGTTTATACATGGCCTAACCTGCTATAATAATTTGAACAACTGTATCCAGGGAAATATTTGAAATATACATATCCAGATGTAAGAATTGACATGTGGTTAACTGCTTTAGAAGTTCAAAAATTTTCAAAAGGCCCTGTTTATTTATTTATGATTTTTTTTTTTATTGTTTTAGAGAAGGTGAGAGAGAAAAAGACAAGAGAGACAGAGAGATGGAAGGAGGGCCCAGAGCAGTCTCCATAGATGTGCATCAGCAGTCATGACATAATTTCATTCCACACAGGTGGATGTGGGGCCTTGCAAGGTAGGAACTGAACTGGGGGCCTCCTACATGGGAGATGTGAACCATCACTGCAGGTTACCAGTTGCACTGCAGTTCAACATACGGGGTTTGCAGGAGCCAGGGCCGGGATTCGATCCCCAGACCTAGAAGTTGCGCAGCAAGCACTCAACCTGTTGGGCTATCCTGGCATCCCCCAAATATCCTATTTTAGAGGGTGTCTTGTCATAATTGGAAATCCTGTTGACATAAAATAACTGGTAGGCAAGGTTCTCCTGTAACCCTCCCTTTCTTCATAAGATACCAGACAAGTGACAGGCAGACAGCTTTATTTGTAAAGGTCCTAAAAAATAGCACATTAATATACAAATTAGTGATGTTGGTTTCTTTTATTAGACGACTTTATTTTTTTAGAACACTTTTAGATTTACAAAAGAAATTGAGCAGGTAGTAGAGTTCTCATATTATTTCCCCTCCTTGCCTCAGTTCCCCTATTATTAATATTGTACATCAGTGTGGTCCATTTGTTTCAGTTAATGAATTGGTATCGATACATTATGATTAACTCATTGTCTATAGTTTATTTAAATTTCCTCAATTTTTAACTAATGTCCTTGTTCTGTTTCAGGATCTCATCCAGGATAGCAAATTACATTTAGTTGTCATGTCTCCTTAGGCTTCTCTAAGTCTGACAGTTACTTAGACTTTCCTTGTTTCTGATGACTTTGACCATTTTGAGGCATATTCCTCTGGTCTACTGTAGAATATCTCTTGGAATTTGTCTGATATTGTTCTCATGATTAGGCTGGGGTTCTGGGGTCTGGGGAGAAAAGTCATAGAGGCAAAGTGTAATGTCATTTTCATCACATTACATATCAAGGGCACATGTTAGCAACATGATTTATGATTCTTGGTGTTAACCTTGATCATCTGGCTGGTGTAGTGTTTGTCGGATTTCTCCACAGTAAAGTTGCTTTGTACCCCATTCCCACACTAGCCTCTTTGGAAGGCAATCACTGTGTAGCCTACACATAAAAAGTGGGGATTTATGCTTCACTTTCTTGAGAGGGGAGCATCTGCATAAATTACTTGGAGGTTTTCTTCATGGGAGATTGTTCTCTTCTTCCTTTATGCATTTATTCAGTTGCTTATTTATATCAGTAGGGAATCATGGACATTTATTTTATACTTTGTGTTATAATCTGATTTCACTTTATTTTGTTTGCTCAGATTGTGCCAGCTTTGGTCATTGGGAGCTCTTTCTATTGGCTCCTGTCCTGTATTCCTTTGATACATCTCCATCATTTTTTGAGTTTTTTTGAGCACTTTTCTACTCTCTGGCACATGAACATGATCTAGGCTCATTATTGCACATTTCCTGCACCAGTCCTAACTCAGCCAGTTCTCCTTTTATTGGAGAATGGTATTAGAAACCAAGTTTCATGTGTTAGATGTACTTGTTGCTACTGGTGTTCTGCTTATTCTACGTTCTTTTAACTGACAAATAATTATATGTGTGTATATTAAACTTTATATATGCATATGCCTGTAAATGTTCTATATGTAATACTCTATATCCATATTATGTTATATTTATTTATTTATTTATTATTGTTTTTGACAGAGAGAGAGAGAGAGATACAGAGACAGAGAGAAGGGGGAGGGCCCAGAACAGTCTCCATAGTTGCACATCATTCATTTTTCCACATAGTTTTATTCCATAGGTGGGTGAGGGGCTGCACAGGGCAGGAACTGGGCCAGGTTCTCACCCCGGTGAGAACTGAACTGGGGGCACTCCCCAGTTCAGCATATGGGTCCACACGGGCCAGGGCTGGGATTCGATCCTCAGTCCCCAGGGCTGCAAAGTGAGCGCTTAACCCACTGAGCCATCCCGGCTTCCCCCATATTATCTTCAACATGAGTGCTTATTGATATCCTCCAAATCGAATCCATTACCACGTGGATTGTTCTAGGTTTCTCCCTTGCTTACCTGTAATTTCCACTCCCATATTGAGAAACTGGTCTCCTGCCGCCTGCCACCCATTAACTTATTGTTCAGTTCCAGTCTGTGTATATAGCAGTATCCGAATTGTTAACCCATATCCCTGTTGGAGACATCTAAATCCTCTGGAGTACAGTGCTGTGTGCTGTTCATGTTGCCTTCAGTCTTACAAGACTATTCATTTACGAAGTTTCTTCTTTAGCATCTTTTCCCCTCTCCCTTCATTGAAGTTGTTTTGTATACTCGTTTTTGTAATACAATTGGATTCTTTTGGCATTATCTTTATTCTTTTGAGTTCTTCTGATCTCCTAAATGATTTTTAAAAATTTTTGTGCCTCAGGGTTTTGGTGCTGTGAAGTTCAGTGAGTTTTGATAGATACCCATGTACCCTCCATGATAGTATCACACAGGATAGTTTCCTTACCCTAAAAATCCCCTGCGCTCCATCCCTCTCCTCCTTCCCCTGAGTCCCTAGCCATCAGTGATCTTGTCTATTTCTCTCTAGTTCTGCCTTTTCAATAAGGTCATATACTTAGAATCATACAGTAGGTTGCCTTTTCACATTGGCTTCTCTTGCTTAGCAAAGTGCATTTAAGATTCCTTCATATCCTTCTGTGGCTTTAAAGCTCCCCACTCCCCCCCTGAATAATATTCCCTTGGATGAATGTTGCACAGTTTGTTTATACAACTTGCCTATTGAAGGACATCTTGGTTACTTCCTGTTTTGGCAATTATGACTAAAGCTGCTGTAAGTAATATTCATTTGCAGGTTTTGTATAGGCATAAGGCTTCAACTCGACTGGGTAAATACCTAGGAGCGTGACTGCTGGATGGTACAGTAAGATTAGGTTTACGTTTTAAGAAACTACCAACCTGTCTTTCAAAGGGGCCATACCATTTTGCGTTTCAAGCGTCAATGAGACTTCATGTTGCTCAGCATCCTGGGTGGCATGTGGTATGTCCGTTTTCTGGATTTAGCCATTCTAGTAGGTATATAGTGACATCTCAATGTTGTCTTAACTTGTAATTCTCTAATGAAAAATGATGTTGAACATCTTTTCATATGCCTTTGCCACATGCATATCTTCCTTAGGTGACTGTCAGATCCTTTATCCATTTTTCAAGTGGATTGTTTATTTTCTTACTGTTGAGTTTTCTCATTCATTCTTTCTTTATTTCTTTATTAATGGTTAAGTTTATTGGGATGATATTACCTGGTAAAAATTATAGGTTCCAGCTGTACAATTCAACATTACATTGACTATGTATTACATTATGTGCTTACCAACTGCTGAATTTTGAGTTCTTTTTATAGTTTGGATACAGGTCCTTTACCAGATACATGTTTTGCAAATATTTTCTCCCATTCTATGGTTTGTCTTTCTATCCTGTTAACAGTGTCTTTCTTGTGTTGTTAAGCTTATTATTTTCTTCACTCTCAAAGGGTAGCTTTAGGGCTAAAATCTCTTGGTAGTAGACAAAATTACTTGTTCCTATACAGCCAGTGCTGCCTTTCTCCCCTTCCTACCTTTTTTTTTTTAAGGTTTATTTTTATTGTTTTTGACAGAGAGAGATACAGAGACAGAGACAGAGAGAAGGGGGAGGGCCCAGAACAGTCTCCGTAGTTGTACATCATCGGTTTTTTCACATAGTTTCATTCCACAGGTGGGAGTGGGGCTGCACAGGGCAGGAACTGAACTGGGGTCTTCACCCCGGTGAGAACCGAACTGGGGGCACTCCCAGTTCAGCACACGGGTCCACACGGGCCGGGGCTGGGATTCGATCCACGGTCTTCGGGGCTGCAAAGTGAGCACTTAACCCACTGAGCCATCCCAGCTTCCCCCCTTCTTATCTTAATAACCACTTTTCTAGATTCTCACTGCTGGGCCAAGCCTAATACACTTTTGAGCCTCCGAATATTGACTTAATGAGGTTGAAACAATGGGGAGGTAGGTACATAGAAACCTGTGAGATTTGGTGCTTAGTTCTGGCCCTGCTCATTATTAGCTGTGTGGCTTTAAAAAGACAGTGATATTTCTCTACATCTCAGTTACTTGGATCTGATACTCTTTAAGCTTATAATGAATGCATGTTATTCACAAGCAAAAGCTTTAGTGTCAGATCATTTAATTACTTTCACTAAAGTTCCAAGTTGGCTACTACAATTAGCTTTTAAAGCCAAAGCCTGTCCACACCTCGGCTCACTCACTAGTCATTTGGAGAGTCAATGTTAAGCTATAACTGGACAATTTTTAGAAAATATGTTCAGTAAATTCTCAGTTAACCAGCATGTAGGGGGATTGGTAGATACCTGGTAAATGTGAGTAGACTTTCCCTTAACCAGAACTCAAGCAACTGGCATTCTCAAGCAGACTACAAAATCTCAATTTTGCCAGTTGCTTGAGAATGCCAAGTGGTTGAGTTTTGGTTAACGCAAGGTCTACTGTATAAGCAATTCCATGTGCTTTACTTAACATATGAGGACTTTGTGGCTACATTTGCTCTTTTCTTAGTATATTATATTTTTTCGAGGCTTTGAAATCTTTCCTACACCGACCATGAGGTCTCCTTTGGAACATGCTTACCAAGATGGGGTCAGTGAAGTCTTCTTCTGATATTTGTTACACCAACTAGAAAGACTTAGAGCAGCAAACCCAGAATTCTTTCATCTTCTTCACTCCTCTAAGGTATATGAATGTGTTTTTTAGTTTGAATTTCAGTGAGAAGAGCCTGAAATGGCTGTGAAGAAAATAGTAATAGATAGCTGTGTCTGAGTTTTACCTTGGTAAGCTATTTCTAAGTTATTCTATTTGCCAAGGGAAGCAACTGAAAGATTTTAAGGAGGATGTTGATATGATTTGATCTCTTTTTTGAAGAGATTACTCTTGATGGTATATACAGAAAGGATTTTAGGGGAACAAGAGTGGTAATGAAAACACCTGAGGGAGTGATTGTTCTAGGCACAGCTAGAGAACAGTTTGAATTGGATGGTGGCAGTGGAGTTGAAGAGAAGGCATAAGAATTGAAGCGTATTTGGGAGTTAGAGCTAAGTGGACATGCTGATAGATTGAACTTCATTGGGGAATATGACAACTACTGCACTGGTTTGCTCAAGACTGTCCCCGTTTTAGCACAGATCACATTAAAGGGGTTATCCACTCTTTAAAATCAAGGATTAGATTCACGAACCATGAAGATTCTTCTTAACTCTAAATTTCTACATTGCTATGATTCTATGACATACTATTGCAGATTACTTTTCCTCCAATTAATAGAAGTTCCAGTGGAGATCTTGATATATTCTACTGCTAGAGGCAGGGCAGAACCCTCAGAAGAAGGCGTTCCCTATAAGACTAACCCATTCCAGCCTTATAATGACTATGTAAAAGAGAGTTCTTTACCGGTAGGGGAGATTTAGCTTCTATAAAAGAGAATTTTCTAACTGTGTAGTTTTGGGAAGTGGAAACCTGTGACTTCTCCCTTTTGAAAGGTCTTTGACGAGCAGATTGGACATCCATTCACCTGCAGGCTGCCCAGAATCAAAGGAAAGATGGACATGACCGTCCGAGATCATTTTTGTGACTTTGGCGAATGGTTTCAGTTCCATAGCAAAAAAGATGACAAATGCAAATTTTAATTAGTATTTATTATTATTACCCAAGATAACACTTTAACCACCCACTTTCTCATATACAGGTGACCCTGATGAGAATCCCACGGAGATACAATAGGCCTTATAGCTGTTAAATTCAGCCTCTTTCAAGTACCTGCCAAGAAACCACTGGTAAAGGAACCATGTAGTAAGATGCCTATTTGTTAGTGTTCCCATCCACCACACTTCTATTTTTTTCTTTTTCTTTTTAGAATCTGTTCTGCCCCTCTTGTGCTTTGCCTCTTATTTGCTTTTCTTTTTGCAAATCACACACATTAAGTATAAACAATGGCACACATGTTGCCTGGAACCTTCCCATGGGGCAATGCCAAGAGTCTTTTCAAAACCTGTAAATGAGGACGTCTTTACAAAAAAGAAAAACTGCTAAGTGTCAAGTATCACTTCATAATGAAGCTCTTGACTTATTTAAGAATGCCAGGCTTTCATCTGCTTGGCAAACCTGCTTTAGAATTGATTTCATCAGTTTTCTGAGCATGGTGGGAAGTTATGGTATAGGAGTAGTGGTAGGGGATAGTTTCTCCCTCTCACATATACTGTTAATAAAATAAGTAAATCTTTCTTTCAGGGAATAGTTTAGCAAGACTGGTCTGGAGATGTTCCCGTTTTTGTGATCCTCAATTTTCTTAACAACTCACAAGTAGTTGGATTTCATTGGCCAGCAGCATTCACCATGTATCCTGACAGTCAAGATCATGTCATTAGTTCTTTGGGCAGGTTTGTTATCCTGTATCCTCCAAAGAAAGCCTGGGATTAGGGAAGACGGTGATTTCAATATTTAATTATGAAGGTTTCTAATTTGCGGCCATTTAATGGCAAGGAGAATAAGACTCATGTTTATAATTTATGATTTTTTAAAAAATCATTTGAATTTATTGCCTAAAATTATGTAGGGAAAAGGAGAGATCGGCTTATTTTACTCACTTGAAAGAATATGACCAAATAAAATACGAGGTTTATGGGCTTATGGATTCATTAACTTCCGTAAGCATCATAGTTACGCTTTTCAACAGCAAAAGCTGTTATCCCCAAAGCAGTAATTAGAATAATGGATTGTTATGGTAAGTCACACAGTTCATCAAAAATAATTTATGACAGCTATTGTTATCAGTTTATGTAAGGAGTCTTCCAGTTGTATTCATTATATAAGAAGCACTAGGATCTTTCTGGGGGCTTACTGTTAGCAAACCTGAGAATGTTATTGTTCAAATCCGGTGATTTCTGAAATTTAAGTTGATGCAGCAGGCCGCTGGAATTCACTGAATAAATGATAAAAATATTAACACTCTGTAAAACCCGGTCTGTTTTTAAGAAGTGTCATCTTGGATTAGAATATCAGTTTTATCCCAGCCTTGACTAGACTAGAGGAAGGCTCACCTTGGAAGTGAATTTCATAATAGCAACCTGTGCTTCCTTTGTGATTCCATATGCTAATATCTGTGATTCTTTTCTGTCAACACTGGCAGAATTCTCCTGCTAAAGAAGTAGGATCTCTGGCTGTTGGCCTAGCCCAGAGTTGAGCCGGGATCAGGCAGGGCCGACCACAATACATGGATTAAGGTGATCTCGGAGGATTTTGGGAGTGAGGTGAGAATCAGAAGCCAGGCAGTCCTTCTGATGAGTCACCCAGAGAAGATCAAGAAACAGGATGGAGGGGGAGCTGGAATGGCTCAGCAGGTTAAGTGCTCACTTTGCAGCCCCAGAGCCCGAGGATCGAATCCCGGCCCCGGCCCATGGGGACCCATATGCTGAACTGGGGTGTGCCCCAAGTTCAGTACTTGCTGGGGCCTATGTGGGAGGCTCCCGGCCCAGTTCCTGCCCTGTGCAGCCCCGCGCCCACCTGTGGATTAAAACTATATGGAAAACTAATGCTATCAACTATGGAGACTGCTCTGGGCCTTCCCCCTTCTCTCTGTCTGTCTGTCTCTCTGTCAAAAACAATAAAAATAAGTCTTTATAAAAAAAAAAAAAGCAGGATGGAGGCCAAGGACATAGGCTTAGATCAAAAGAGTATTTAAACCTGGATAGGGAATGGAGGGGAAAGAACTCCCCACAGTTGCTGGGGGAAGTATTAGATACATCTTCAGTTAGGGTTCTCCAACCCCTGGGATCAGTCTGTGGCCTGTTAGGAACTGGGCCACCCAGCAGGAGGTCTGCATCTAGTGAGTGAGTGAGTGGGTGAGTGAGTGAGTGGGTGAGTGAGTGAAGCTTCATCTGTATTTACAGCCACCCTCCATGGCTCACATTACTGCTTGAGCTCTGCCCTCTGACAGATCACTAGTGACATTAGACTCTCTTAGCAGCAGGAACCCTATTGTGAACTGTGCTGCACATGTGCATCTCCTCCCCATCCCCTACCCCCCACCCCCCGTGGAAAAATTGTCTTCTCTGAAACAAGTGCCCGGTGCCAGGAAAGTTGGGGACTGCTGTCTTAATTGATACTCATAAGCCTTCACTTAAGCTCTGACATCTGGAAAGCAAAAAGTTCTTCCAAATCTTAAGGAAGTTGTTCAGTAGGAAAAGGTTGAAGTTTGCTCTCCAGGGTCCAACGCAGCATTTAACTTCCTTTTAACTTGGCTGATAGCAAACGTTTAATAAATGGTAGATAGTAATAGTTTATAACATGGAAAAATAGGACTTTGGGGGCCAAAGTTCAACAAAGTCATTTGTTAGATAATGTCCTCTGGTGCTTCCTTCTCTGACTCTCCTGCAAGTGTCTTGAGGAAGTGGAAGGTGTGCTGTGCCCTCCTCCCTCCTCTCGCCTGCCTGCCTTCACCTGCCTGCTTGCTGCCCCTGTCTCGACATGTGTGCTGTTAGCAGCACACAGTGGTCTACACGTTTGAAAGAGGGCCTGGAGCTGCTTTCTCAGCACTTATCAAACCTCGTTGATGTAGACATCGCTAGACTTCTTTACAATTCACTTCAGCTCTATTCCTGAGTGATCTGAGACAGAGTTCTTAAAAATAAACAAACAGTAAGGCTGTGCAAATAGAGTGTAACCTGTGTGTCACTCGCATTCCTTAGGGACCCACAGGTCACTCCGTACCACCCTAATCTGTTAGGATCTCAAGACCCTCCTGTATTTCAAAACTTATCTGATGTTTAAAAACCTTCAAGTTTTAAAATCAGAATCTAGTTCTGCAGGATCACCCATCTAGATTTCCCAATTAGATGCATTTTAGGGTATTTGATGTTATTTTATAATGCCTATTTAAAATGATCAATAATCTTTCTAAGTATGCTGGAAATTTTCAGATTCATTTATGAATATGTTATTAAATAATCTCTCTTTTCACTAGTTTTGGATTACTATGTATAAAAAACATACAGGGTATATCATGCCATTCCTGTCATCGTCATTGACCCTGATCCTGTTTTGGGTCTTTTAGACAAGAAATATTTTACATAAGTGGCAGAATTGTATTGGACCAGATAGGAAAATGTCACTAGGAGGAGGACAGTGTCTAATTTCTTTTTATACCAGTATAGCCAGTAAGTGATATTTGAAATTGCCAGGGGCAAAAGACTACAAACATGGCTGCTACAGAATTGGGAACTCTGTCTCTGATTCTTTCCTTCTACACCAGGTACTCAAGAAATTCACAGGTAACAAAAAATTTTTATTATTTTTAATTTTCAATATGTTCCCCCCTAACCCTAGTACACTTTTAAGATCTTTTAATAACTCTATTTATAGCCTCAAAAATGTTTTGGTTTTGCCTTCAAAATTGCAGATATAACCTCTTTGTCACCTGTAAATTTCTTCTCTCCATGCTGTTTTTTTCATATTTGGGAACAAATAATAATCCGACGGAACCGGGTCTAGACTGTAGGGAGGGTGGTTTAACATGGGCAAGACACAGTCGTGAAAAGTAAGCAATGCAACATTGCACTTGTGCATGAGCACGTTGTGATGGAAAAGCAGCACCCTTTCAATCCACTTTCCTCCTCTTCTTCACGGGTTCTTTTAACTGTTTCAGCAGACTGGAACAGTACCCTCCAGCTATTGTGACACCCTGTCCTTGTAACTGATCAGCAGGATGCCCTCCATATCCCAAAAAACAGTAGCTGTGATTTTCCCAGCTGATTGTGACACCTTGAACTTCTTAGGGGGTGGTGTGCCCTTTTCATGCCACTGTGTGGACTCCTGCTTTGACCTGTGTTTCATATCCAGTGACAGTCCAGTTTAAAACTTCATCTTTGCACTCTCTGCATAGGTCCAAACAGTGTTGTTTTTGAAGCAGTGTGAGCATTCTCAGGACCCATCTTGCACTGACTTTGTGTATCCTTAGATGCTGATGGAGAACATTCAAAATGATTGTAGGCAACACACCCACCATTTCTGCAAGCCACTTTTTATTCAATCTGGCATCTTCCACTATAAGTTTTTAACATTTATGACAGTGTCTGAGAAAGTAGCCTTAATAGGGCTAGGGCATCCCAGACAAAGTTTGTCGTCAGTTGACTCTGCCTCGTTTGAAAAGGCTATGCCACTTGTAAACCATGGATTTCCCAGGACAACAGCCCCCACAGACCACTAACATCTCTACCAAAGTGGTTTGTTTGAGGTGTTTTAATGATGGCCTGAAATTCGATTTTATCTATACTTGGGGTTTTCTTCATGTTTGATGTGCTTCTTTGGTGATATCTGAAAGAACATGGATGCAAGTAGGCTGAAATTTAGCACATATAATAAGTCACACAATCAAACTGTGTGCCCTAGTATAGTACTCCCACCTCTTAGATAGCCCACCCCCTCCACCCCGTTCTGTGAATTTCTTGACCACTTGCTGTATGCTGGCAGGTTGACGTAATGGAATGTATGGAGTCAGGTTGGGTCCAAATCTGGCAAAGTGATCACTGCCAACTCACAAATCTGTTCTGAGCCTTGCTTTCCTCTTTCTTTTTAAAATGTACACAGTAAAAAGTAAATATATAAATGTAGATGGCTTTCATGACTATAGTTTGCTGGATTTTTGTGTTAGTGATGTGAATGACATGATTTTGTATACGCTGTTCAGAGTGAGAGTGGAGGTGGCAACTCCACAGAATTGGGGAACCGGGTTGTGTCCCTTTTCCAATCTGCCATTAACATGCAATCAGATCATTCAGGACACCTTGTCAGTATAGTTAGAGAGAGACTGGCATATATTTTTTAAAATGTAATTGTTATTGCTGACAAAGTGGTTTGGAAACAGGCATGCTTTAATATCATAATAATTTTGATTTGTAAACCAAGAAATTAATTTTGTATTTACTTAATTTAACTTTAGCATAGCTGTTTTTATCTGAAGACAGCTATATAGTGACACAATTACTGAATGGATTGATGACATTTTAAAATAATTTTATTTGATGCAATAGGACTTTATACCCAATCCTATGTAAAAATAGAAGAGTTCTAACTTCTCTGTTAACATCAGAGGTTCACTAAGTGGCTTTTCTTTTTTTAATTTTTTTAGGTTATTAAGTATTTACTGTGTATAAAGTATCTTAAACTGGAATATAAGCACAGTTAATGGTCAATCTCTGCCATTCACAATAAAAGGCAGCACTTACATTTTAATTCTAAATTTAGATGATTTGTATAAAAAAACTAAAAGCAATATTTTTTATTTTGCTGTAAATGAAGCTGGAAGCTATCCAGCTATTCCTTAAATATTAATGAGTTTTGGGTTACTGTTTTTTCCTTAAAATTGAGTGTAATTCATGAATAAACGCACTATACAAGTTTAAGCAATTTTTGTAAGCATTTCAAGTGTTGGTGCTTGTATGTTACATCACATTCAGTGTGTTTATTTTGACATTTAAAATACGTCCCTCAATTCTGTAAATTAAAGAATAGGTGTTTTACAGTTCCCAGGATTATGAAATAAATGTTGTGTTTTTTGATTTTTGTTTTTAATGAAAATAAATACTCTTGGTTTTGCAAAAACAATGGTAGATCAAGCTCCTAGGCACCCCAGAAAGTGCTGGGTGGGGTGCAGGTGTGGCTGTTATGCTGGGCATCCACCTGTTAGGGCACTGTTGCCCACCTGTGATCTCTGTTTCTAGCAGTGATGAAGGAAACGTGCCCAGGGTTTCTTCTTTGGCAAAATCTCTTGGCTTCTATAATACGCAGCTTACTTGAAATGTGTTTGACAGTATCTCTAGCTGACCCATACAGAGAAGGATTTAGACAAGGCTGAAAAGCATCCAGCTTAGTCCTCTCTCCAAAATAAGTCTTTGTTGTGCTCCTATGAAAAAGGGCTGCAGGACCAAGGTGGAGCTGTGGTCCTCCATTCCTGCCCAAGTCTCATCTTCACAAGAGTTTTGACCTAGTCTCCTTGTAATGACCACTGAAACAAGGACAACAGTAAAAATAGTATATTAATGGAAAAACAGGAATTGTCTTAATTTTAACACTTTGTTAAATTTTTTGTTTGTTTTTTTGTTTGTTTTGTCAGAGACAGGGACAGAGAGAGACAGAGAGAAGAGGGAGGACCCAGAGCAGTCTCCATAGTTGTACAGCATCAGTTTTCAACATGGTTTCATTCCACACAGGTGGGCAGGGGCTGTGCAGGGCTGGAACTGGGCTGGAGCCTCCCACGTGGGAGGCATGCCCCCTTGAGCTAGGGGCTGAAGGTGGGGGGCAGAACCAAACTGGGGGCCTCCCGCAAAGGAAGCACACTCCAGTTCAGCATATGGGTCTGAATGGGCCGGGGCCGAGATTCGATTCTCAGTCCCTGGGGCCACAGTGGTCTTGCTTGATCACTGTTGTAGTCTCATGACTATTGCTTCCATCTTTGCCCACTTTCATCTGTTTTACACATAGCAAGCAGCACAATGCTTTTAAAACATAAATCATGTCATAGCAAATCATTTTTCTTTTCATTAAAAAAGGAACAACAAACAAAATCTTCCACTCTCCACATACAGTAGACTCTGTTAATAGGAACTGAAGCAACCGGCACTCTCAAGCAAACATCAGAATTGTTGTTGCCAGTTGCACGAGAGGGCCAGTTACTTGACTTCCGGTTACTGGAGAGTCTATTTATATTTATGGCATCTACCAATCCCCATGGGTACCGGTTAACTAAATGTCCACTATACTTCATTCTGAATTCCATATACAATTTTCCAAACCCCTGCAGGATCAGATCTTACTGTCCCTCTCAACGTTGCTCACTCAGCTTCAGCCATAGTGATATCTCAATCCTCCCAGACACAGTTCTGCCTCGGGGCCTTTGTACTTCCTCTTTCTAGTGCTTGGGATGCGATGTTCTCTCCTATATCTTCCTTTTCTCCCCCCTCCTCCTCCTCCTTCTCCTCTTGCGCCTCCTATCTTTTCTTTCTCTTTCATTGAAGTCTCTACTCAAATGTAGTTTCTTCAGAGAGGCCTTCTGTGAGCCTCAATCACTATGAATTGAATCTATTTTTACTCATTGATTATCTGTCCCCGCTCTGTAGAAAATAAGCTTCATGAGGGCAGAGACTTTGTTTTGTTCATTATTGTATCCAGCACCTAGAATAGTACCAGGCACACGGTAGTGCAATATATATAATACCAAACACATTTCATTGAGGTGTTATTGAAATTCAGTGAAATATACCCATTTAAATGAACAGTTTGATGAATTTTGGCAAATGTATAAGCCTGTGTGAACACTACAACAATCATGAGATAGAACAGTTCCCTAAAAGGTTTCTTTCTACCCTTTTATAGAAGTAAATCCTTGCCCACAGCCCATCCCTTAGCCCCAGTCAATTGCCAATCTGCTATCATTATAGATTAGGTTTGTCTTTTCTAGAATTTCATATAAATAGAATCATCTACTCTTTTGTGTCTAAAAGAGTAGATATATATGCATACACACATATTTTTTATTTATTTATTTATTTATTTATTT
>PVKE010039695.1:0-14911 GCA_004027555.1 Craseonycteris thonglongyai
GGGGGGAGGTGGGAGTGGGCACTAGATATAAGGTGATGGAAGGGGAACTGATACTGAGTGATGGGCACATAATACGATGCATGAATGATGTGATGTGGACTTGTACATCTATAAACTATCCAATTGTTACCAACCAATGTAACCTCATCAAATTTAACAATAAATTAAAAATAAATAAATAAATAAATAAATAAATAAATAAATAAATAAAATATATTCAATCTCCTGTGTCCTGAACTAATTTGAGAAAATACTTGGACTTGTAAGGAATAGCATTTCAGAGGGTGGTGTTGCTGCAGAAAAATAATATAAAAATTCCCACAATTCTGCATTTTTTCACAAATGTGATCTAACTATAAAGAGTCTCTAAAGAACAACAGGAATCACATACAAGTACCAGGCAGAAACAATTAACCTAATGCCTTATCAGCCCAGGTGGCCCCAGGCTTGGGCACTTCATCTCCATCACCAAACCTTTATAATGTATAAGGAGGACCTGTCTCCAAAAGATAGACATTTGGGATTCTAGGTAATGCCCTTATGTCACCTTTTAGGAAGAACTGGCATAAGGTCAGAGGACCTTCTTTGAAATTATATTCCTTACCCAAGGAGGACTTTCCAAGCTCCTGTTGTTCTGTGACTAGTGGACTCATTTAATATGCAATTGAATCAGATGACAGTGGTGTGAGGTTTTAGTGTTTTCATTGCCTTAACTTACCGGAATTATACCCAGAGAAGACAGCTATATTCAGATATCCCTAAAGTCAATGCAGTCCACTTCCTCTGCTTCCTGTCTTCACCACTTAACTTTCTGATGTCCTTTAAGAGAGACATAAGTGATCCACCCATGAAGATGGTAGTGTGAGAGGAGCTCTTAAAACCTCTCCTGGAAATAACAACAATTTAAACAACTAAATTTCAACCAGAGAATCCCTAAGCAACACACAGCCTTGGCTGAGGGGCCCACTCATCACAAGAAAATACCTAAAGCCGGAGAAGGGGAGGTGAGTGAGAGAGAAAGAAAGGGAGCCGTGCAGAGATAAGCTGTGGAGCACAACCCGGTGAGCAACCCAGTGGCTGGCCTGGAGACCAGCACAGGAGAGACTGACAGAGGTTCACCCTGCTGGCCCACCCCAGAGCCTGCCTTCAGTGGGCTACTGCCAGGAGGTGGCCATTACCCTGTGGCGTGGGTGGGCCTGCACCTTTCCCAGTGAACCCCGCCCCCACTCTCCCTGCTGGGGCCAGACTAGGGAGGCCACTATTTCCCTGTGATATAGGCAGACATGCATCATTCTCAGCAAACCCCACCCCCACCTTCCCACTGAAGCCAGGAGAGGGATCTAAGAAAACTGAAGCACAGGTGTGGCAGCTTCTGACAGCAGTGGGATCTCAGAGGCATAGAATATCATTGCCCACCATATCTTCCTAAAGAGGAGGCATACAAAGACCAGCATCTGAGTGAAAGAGACCCCCACCCTCTAGGAAGTAACCCACTGTGAGAAAACCAAATAAATAAAAGAAAATATTACACCACAGTGGAGCCACATCTACCAGGGGAAAAGTCTTCATGTCCAGGAAAAGAAATATCCCAACAGCAATGAACACCCTTGTGAACAAAGATGCCCAGAAAGAAAAAGAAAAACCTCCAGAAAAGGAACTTGAAGATAGGGAAGCATATGAGCTAAATGACACAGAATTAAAGACTGCAATTCTGAAAATACTCAAAGACATCAAAGAAAACTTACAGAGTGCACAGAGGGAGCTAAGTGACCTCAGAAAGAAAATTGAATCTATAAAAAAGATGCAAATAGAAATTCTGGAGATAAACAACAGAATAAAAGAAAAGAAAAATGAAATAGCTAGCATAGGAAGCAGGGAGTAAAGAATTAGTAAAATTGAACACAGAAATTTGCAATTATCACAGAAGGAAGAAGAGAGAGACCTAAGAGCTAAAAAAAAAAAAATTATACATATCTATAAGAACTATCTGACTCCATTAGAAAATATAATATAAGAATAATAGGTATTCCAGAAAAAACAGAGGATGAGATGGACACAGAGAATTTGTTCAAACAAGTAGTAGATGAGAACTTCCCAAATCTATGGCAAGAACTGAAACTCCAAATTCAAGAAAGAAACAGGACCCCTAGATTCTTGAATCCTAGCAAACTCTCTACAAAGCATATTATACTGAAGATATCAAAGGTCAAAAACAAAGAAAGAATCCTCAAGGCAGCCAGAAAAAGAACAACATAACCTATAAAGGAAAGCCCATCAGACTATCATTGGATTTGTCAAGAGAAATTCTACAAGCCAGAAGGAAATAGAACAAAGTATTCAAAATACTAAAGGAAAAAAATTACCAGCCAAGAATCCTGTATCCAGCAAAGTTATCCTTTAGATATGAAGGAGGAATGAGGAATTTTAAAAACATACAGAAATTGAAGGAATTTTCCAGCACAAGGCCAGAATTTCAAGACATATTGAAGGAGACGATTGGACGTGAAACAAAAAGTAAAAATAAATAGGGATAAACTGAAACAACAAAAACACAGAAGGGGAGGAGGTAAAGGTTTAAATTTACAGCAAGAATGGAGGTGAGAAAAGGAATCACTGCATATATGCAATATTCTTCTATATAAAGTTCATGGTAACCACTGAAAAAGAACCTTAAACTGGGACACATAAGAATAAAAGAAGAGAAAACAAACACCATCAAACTAAAATAACCGATAGGAATGAAAAAGCAAAGAAGCAATTAAAAAAAGAGCTACCATAAAACAAAACATAAAATGGCTATAAGAAATCCTCATATGTCAATCATCACCCTAAATGTAAATGGATTGAACTCACCAATAAAAGACACAGAGTAGCAAACTGGTTCAAAGAACAAAAACCAACCTTATGCTGTCTACAAGAGACACGCCTCAGCCACATGGATAAACAAAGACTCAAGGTGAAAGGGTGGAAAAAATACTCCAAGCAAATGGCACCCAGAGAAAAGCAGGAATAACCATACTTATATCAGACAAAGCAGACTTCAGAATCAAAAAGATAATAAGAGACAAAAATTGACATTTCATAATGATAAAGGGGACAATACAACAAGAAGATATTACACTTATTAATATCTATATGCCCCCAACCAAGAAGTACCAAAATTTACAAAGCAACTACTTATAGATCTAAAACCAGAAACTGACAAAAACACAATTATAGTAGGGGACTTAAACACCCCATTGACAGCCATGAACAGATCATCCAAACAGAAAATAAATAAGGAAATATCAGCTTTAAATGATACATTACAGCAACTGGACATAATTGACATTTATAGGATACTTCATCCTAAAACAGGACTATACATTCTTTTCTGATGTACATGAAACATTATCAAGGATAGAACACATGCTGGGACACAAAACTAGCCTCAGCAAATTTAAGAAGACCGAAATCATACCAAGTATATTCTCCAATTACAAAGTTTTGAAATTGAAGATCAACTACAAAAAGAAAGCATGAGAAACCATATATACATCGAGATAAAACAATATGTTATTTAAAAAATGGCTGGATCAAAGAAGAAATAAAAGAAGAGATTAAAAAATACATAGAAACAAATGACAATGAAAACATAGCATACCAAAATTACTGGGATGCAGCAAAAGCAGTAAGAAGAGAAAAATTTATATCACTACAGACCTATCTCAAGAAACAAGAAAAATCACAAGTAAACAACCTAATATCACATCTCCAAGAACTAGAGGGGAAGCCGGGATGGCTCAGTGGGTTGGGCGCTCACTTTGCAGCCCCGGGGACCAAGGATCGAATCCCTGCCCCGGCCCGTGCGGACCCATATGCTGAACTGGGAGCTCCCCCAGTTCAGTTCTCTCTCTGTCTCTGTGTGTATCTCTCTCTCTCTCTCTCTCTCTGTCAAAAATAAATAAATAAATAGATAGATAAAGAACTAGAAAAAGGAGAACAAAAACCACCCAAAGTCAGCAGAAGGAAACAAATAATAAAAATTAAATCAGAACTAAATGAAACAGAGAATTAAAAAACAATAGAAAAAATTAATGCAACAAAGACTTGGTTCTTTGAAAAAATTAATAAAATCGGCAAACCCTTAGCTAGGATCACCTGGAAAAAAGAAAAAACACAAATAATCAGAATAAGAAATGAAAGAGGGGAAATTACAACTGATACCACAGAAATACAAAGGATCATACAAAGGACTATATGCCACCAAAGTTTGCAACCTAGAAGAAATGGACACGTTTTTAGAAACATATAGTCTACCTAGACTAAATCAATAACTGGGTAAGCTAAACAAACCAATCAACAGTAAGGAAGTTGAAACAATTACCCAAAACCTTCCCAAAAGCAAGGACCAGATGATCTCACTATCGACTTTTACCAGGCATTCAAAGAGGAACTAACAGCTATACTTCTCAAACTTTTCCAAAAAATTGAAGAAGAGGCAATACTTTTCAACTCATTTTATGAGGCCAACATTATCCTAGTACCAAAGCCTGGTGAGAACATCACAAAAAAAGAAAACTATAGACCAATATCGCTGATGAACACCAATGCAAAAATCCTAAACAAAATACTAGCAAATATAATACAACAATGCATTAAAAAGATTATACATCATGATCAAGTGGAATTCATCCCAGGGGCACAAGGGTGGTTCAATATACACAAATTGATCAATGTGATATACCACATAAACAAAATTAAAGATAAAAACCATATGATTATATCAATTGATGCAAGAAAAGCATCCAACAAGATACAACATCCATTTATGATCAAAAGAATAAAATGAATATAGAAGGAAAATACCTCAACATAATAAAGGCCATATATGACAAACCATCAGCAAATGTCATAGTGAACTGGGAAAGGCTGAAACCTTTTCTTCTAAAATCAGGAATGAGACAGGGATGTCCCCTGTCACCAACATTATTCAACGTGGTGCTGGAAGTCCTAGCCAGAGCCATCAGGCAGGAAAAAGAAATAAAAGGCATCCGAATTGGGAATGAAGAAGTTGAACTCTCACTTTTTGCAGACAACTTGATCCTTTCTATAGAAAACACTAAGACTCCACCGGAAACCTATTACAAATAATAAATTAATATACTGAAGTTTCAGGATATAAAATCAATGTACAATAATCTACAGCATTTTTATGTGCAAACAATGAAACTTCAGAAAAATAACTGAGAAAAATGATACCTTTTGAGACCAAAACCAAAAGAATAAAATCCTTAGGAATAAACTTCACAAAGAATGTGACACACTTATACATGAAAAACTATAAGACACTATTAAAAGAAATTAAAGAAGAAGTGAAGAAAGGGAAAGATATTACGTGCCCGTGGATTGGAAGAATCAACATAGTTAAAATGGCCATATTAACCAAAGCAATATACAGATTTAATGCAATTCCCATCAAAGTCCCACAGACATTCTTTCAAAAAATAGATTAAAAAGTTAAGATTCATATGCAACCACAAAAGGCCCTTAATTGCCAAAGCAATCCTGACTTCAGTTTATACTAGAAAGCGTCAATAATCAAAACAGCTTGGTATCGGCAGAGAAACAGACATACACACCAATGGAACAAAATCAAAGACCCAGAAATAAACCCACAAATATATGGACAGAGAATCTTTCTTTGATAAAGGAGCAAAATATATACAATGCAGAAAAGAACGCCTCTTTAGTAAACGGTGCTTAAAATTGGAAAACCACTTGCAAAAAAATGAATCTGGACTGTGAACTCTCACCATATACCAAAATTAACGCAAAGTGGATTATGACCTCTACATAAGACCTGAAACAATTAAGTGCATAGAAGAAAGCATCAGTACTAAACTTATAGACCTTGGGTTCAGAGAGAATGTTATGAGCTTCACCCCAAAGGCAAGGGAAGTAAAAGCAAAAATAAATTTATGAGATTATATCACAATAAAAAGCTTCTATACAGCAAAGAACACCATCAACAAAGTAAAAAGAAAACCAACCAAATGGGAGAATATATTTGCAAACAATGCCTCTAATCAGGGGCTAATATCTAAAATATATAAAGAACTGATTCAACGTAACCACAAAAAAACAAACGATCCAATTTAAAAATGGGCAGAAGACCTAAACAGACACTTCTCCCCCGAAGACATACAAAAAATCAACAGATATATGAAAAAAAAATGCTCCACATCACTAGCAATTAGGAAAATGCAAATTAAAACCACAATGAGACACCACCTCACACCTGTTAGAAGGGCTATAATCAACAAGGCAAAGGATAACAAATGCTGGAGAGGCTGTGGACAAAAAGGAACCCTCATACACTGCTGGTGGGAATGTAAACTGGTACCACCACTGTGGAAGGCAGTGTGGAGATGCCTCAAAAAATTAGAAATGGAATTACCATAGGATCCAGCAACCTCTCTTCTGTGTATCTACCCAAAAAACCTGAAAACCTTAATCTGCAAAGATATATGTACCACAGTGTTCATTGCAGCGCTGTTCAGGGTGACCAAGTCGTGGAAAAAACCAAAGTGTTCTTTGATAGATGATTGGATAAAGAAGTTGTGGTACATTTATACAGTGGAATACTACTCAGCAATAAGAAAAGATGAAGTACAGCAATTTGTGACAACATGGACAGACCCTGAAAACATCTTATTAAGCGAAATAAGTCAGAATGAAAGAACCAAGTAACATATGACCTCACTTATAGTTGAAATATAAAACTGAAAGGAACAAAGAAACAGACTCATGGACACAGTCAATAGTTTAGTAGTTACCTGAGGGTAAGGGGGGAGGTGGGTGGGAGAGATGGGTCAGGGTGAGTAGGGAGGGGGAGTCAAACATACTGTAATGAAAAGTGTGCTGATTCTGGGTGATGAGCACATAATGCAATGTATAGACAATGTAATGTAGAATTGTACACCTGGAAACAATGTAATTGATATCAGTCAATGTCATCCCAATAAATTTAACAATAAACAAATGATATAACTCCATCTACATATATATATATCAATTATTTATTAATAAAAATAATAAAACAAAAAAATTAGGAATGGAATTGCCATATTACACAGGAACCCCTCTTCTGGGTACCTACCCAAAAAACCTGAAAACCTAATTCGCAAAGATACATGTACCCTCAATGTTCATCGCAGCACTGTTCACAGTGGCCAAATCATTGAAACAACCAAAGTGTCCTCTGATAGATGACTGGATAAAGAAGTTGTGGTACATTTACACAATGGAAACTACTCAGTGATAAGGAAAGATGAAATACAGCCATTTGTGACAAGATGGATACACCTTGAAAACATCTTATTAAGTGAAATAAGTCAGACAGAAAGAATCAAGAAACATATGACCTCACTCGTAAGTAAGTGGAATAAAGAACTGCTAGTAACAAAGAAACAAAAACACATGAATGCAGTCAGTGGTTTGGTGGTTGCCTGGGGGTGGGCGTGGGGAGGTGAGTGGGGATGGCTGGGGGGTTATGAGGAGGGGGCATTAAATGTAAAAAAATAAGAATAAATTCAAAAAAAGGGGGGAGGGGCAGAGAGAGAGAGACATAAACATGTGGTTTGCTTCAAAGAACTGATTGAGAAGCCAGTTTCTGTGTTCATAGATAAAAACTATCGCAGGATCTGAAATACTCACAGAAGATCAAAAACTCTATACTTATTAGCAGTGAGCCACTTAATATAAGAAGCCACTGTGCGTGCAATGGAGATGGGTAATAGAACATCTAACTTCTATTAGATGAAAGATCAGGATATAGGGAAGAGAAATAATATTTTACCTGATTACCGTATTTTCCGGCGTATAAGACGACTTTTGAAACGAAAAAAAGTCAACCGAAAATCAGGGGTCATCTTATACGCCGAGTATATCCCGAAAAATGTCTCGATATGCCGCTAAACAAATTTTCCAACTCGATCCCGAAAATCGTCTGGATATGCCGCTAAACGAATTTTCCAACTCGATCCCGCACCAATCACTGCAAGGCTGCTTGGACTGCCTCTCTAACTCAGCCAATCCAAGCAGGCTTTTTATGCATGCAAATTATACATGTTCTGTACCCGAAGCTACACTGTGTTCTAGTAAAAAGCCTGCTCAGATTGGCCAGAGTCAGAGAGGCGGTCTATTATAACCTTTGAACCTTTGCTTGTTGTGATTGGCTCACCATGGTACATACCGTATTTTCCGGCATATAAGACGACTTTTGAAACAAAAAAAAGTCAACCGAAAATCGGGGGTCATCTTATACACCCGGTCGTCTTATATGTCGGAAAATACGGTAGGAATGCTGGGACAACCCAACAGGTTGATTGTTTACCTTGCAACCACAAAACCTGGGGATTAAATCCTGGCCCCGTCCCAAGCAAACCCATAAACTGAACTGTGGATCAACTGGTAACTGCAGGGATGGCTCGGTGGTGAAGGTTCTTGGCTCTCATAAGGGAGGCCCCTGGTTTGGTTCCCACCACACATGGCATGAAACCATGTCACAACTAAAGATGTACAACTATGGAGACTACTCTGTGCCCTCCCCCTTTCTCTCTGTCTCTCTGTCTTTCTCTCTCATCTTCTCTCAAACAATAAAACAAATCCTTTTTAAAAATTGTTTTGCCTGATTAAATCATCTAAGGAAAGAAAAAAATCACTACAAAGTAAAAAAAATAAAACAAAAGGCAATAAAATGGAAGAAATTAATCACTCTGTATCAGTATTTGCAATCAATGTAAATGGACTGAATTTCCTTATCCTAATGAAAGACATTCAAATTATAGTAAAATTAAAATTGATCAATAGACTGTATAGTAGAAACACATTTTTTTAAATAATTGAGGGCTTCTATTTCCATAGTGATGCACTAAATATTCTTATTCCTATTCCTCCTACTGAATACAGCTAAACACTGAATATTATAAAGCAAACATAAGAAGACTGACAAGTATTATAAAGATACAAAAGCAAACTAGCTAGGGACCTGAGAACCCTAAGTGAGTTCCTTGGGTTTTCTTTTGGCCTCACATATCCCATATTGGGTACTGGAGAGGATAGAAACCTTGAAATACCAATAGGTATGAAAATAAATAGCACCCAAGAAAATGTTGTTTTCCCTAACAAAAGGAGCAGATTGGGTGGCCTCACATGACAAGAAAGTTTTGTTTTTTGTTTTTTAAGATTTATTTTACTGTTTGAAAGAAAGGAGAGAGAGAGAGAGAGAGAGAGAGAGAGAGAGAGAAGAGGAGGGCCCAGAGCAGTCTCCATAGTTGTACATCATTAGTTGTGACATGGTTTCATTCCACACAGGTGGATGTGGGGCTGCACAGATCAGGAACTAAACCAGGTCCTCCTGCCTGGGAGGCAAGAACCTTCACTGCTGAGCCATCCTGGTGGTTACCAGTTGTACCAGAGTTCAACACGTGGGTTTGCACTGGCCAGGGTCAGGAATCAAACCCCAGACCTCTTGATTGCAAGGTAAGCACTCAATCACTGAGCTATCCTGGCACCCCCAGAAAAGTTTTTGACAATAACTATTCTACTCCAGCCAAACACTAAGAACAAGAAAGAAAATGCAAGCTCACCAAATCTTAATTACAGAAAAGAAGTGCATAGAAAAAATATGAAAAGAAACCCAGGAACATGTGGGACTATAACTACAGAGATAATACTTATATCAATAGAGTCCAGAGGAAAGGAAAAATGGTGTGAGACAAAAAAAGTAATTAAAACAATACTAGCAGAAAAATTTGTATGATAAAATATGTAAACTTATATGTTCAAGAAACTGAGAAAACTCCCAACAGAATAAAATAAAATAAATTCATATCAACATATATCATAGGTAATTTTCTGAAAATGATAGAAAAAGAGAAAATCTTAAAAGCATCCAGAGTGTAGAAATATATTTTTCCTATACAGGGGAAAAACTATTCAGATGACAGTGGATCTTTCATCAGAAGCCATTAAAGTCAAAAAGAAGTAGCACATATATTATATAATAACTAAGCAGGCACTGAAAAAGCCATATATAAGAAAATAAACAGAAAGACACTACAGATAAGTCAAAATAAAATTCTGAAAATGTGGCAAGTCACCCACAGGAAAAGAATAAAAGGAAAACAGAAAAACAAAAAGTAGAACATTCATAGCACAAAATAATTAAAATGGCAGATAAAAGCCCTAATGTATGAGCAATTCTTATAAATGTAAATTATCTAAATACATCAATAAAAAACAGATTTGCAGGGTGAATTAAACCAAAAATATAATCTAACTATATATCATTTATAAAACAACTTACTTCAGATACAGTGACATAAGTAGGTTGAAAGTAGATGTCAGAAAAAAAGTACCTTGCATATAATTATTCAAAAGAAATCAGGGCTGATTACATTAATATCAAAAAGTAGACTTCAAAGAAAATTACCAGGGACAGAGAGACACATTGCATAATGATAAAATGGTCAATATACAAAGAAGACATAACAATCCTAATGTGTGGACACCAAACAACAGAGCTGCAAAATATATGAAGCAAAAGCTGTAATAACTCAAAGGAGACATAGATGCCCCACAATTATAGTTGCAGGCTTTCATACCCCTCTCTCAGAAATGAATAGAACAATTGGGTAGAAAATTAGCAGAATATAGAACTCAACAGCATGATCTATTAACAAAGCTTACTTGACATATTCAGAACACCACCCCAAAACAGTAAAGTACACATTTTTCAAGAATTTGCAGAACATATACCAAGATGACCATAGCCTAACCCATAAAACAAACTTCCAAAAATTTTATCAATTTAAATTATGCAGATTAATCTCTGACTTCAATAAAATCAAATTAGAATTTAATAAGAGAAAGATAATAAAAAAGTGTTCAAACACATGGAAATTATACAACATACTAAATAATCCATGGGTTAAACAAAACAAGACATAATTCTAGAATAAGTGAGTTCATTCAGCAAGGGTACAAAATAAAAGATCAGCACACAAATATCAATCATATTACTGTAGGCTTGCAATGAATACAAAATTACAAATACAATTCAATTTACTATAGCTGTCCCCAAAATAAAATTGTTAGATGGAAATATAATAAATAATATATAGGACTTACATGTTAAAAACTACAAAATGCTAATTTTAAAATAAACTACAAAATGCTAATAAAAAAAAAGACATTTCAGTAAATGGAGATTTCAGTAAATGGAGAGATGCACTGTGTTTATAGATCGAAAGACTCAACATAGCAAAGATGTCAATTCTCCCCAAATTTATAAACAAGGTTAATGAAATTCCTATCAAATTCCAGCAAGAATTTTTGTAGCTATAGACAAACATATTAAAAAATGTATATAGAGTGCAAAGGAACAAGAATAAATAAAGCAATTTTGAAAAGAATCAAGTGGAAGAAGTTATATATGATATAGCTTTATTACTGAAGATCATGTTGTATTTTCAGAGTAATAAACACATATGAATATATCATAGTCAATAACTATTCTTGGTTTTATACCAAACCAAGAATAAAATAAATAAAATAAAACTTTATGGAAATACTTTTAAGATTTATTTTTATTGGTTTTTGACAGAGAGGCAGACAGAGAGAGACAGAGAAGGGGGAGGGCCCAGAGCAGTCTCCATAGCTGACAGTATCAGTTTTTTCATATAGTTTCACTCCACAGGTGTGTGTAGGGCTGCTCAGGACAGGAATTGGGCCGGGAGCCTCCCACATAGGTCCCAGCAAGAATTGAACTGAGGGCACACCCCAGCTCAGCATATGGGTCCACCTGGGCCGGAGCCAGGATTCGATCCCTGGTCTCCAGGGCTGCAAAGCTAGCACTTAACCCACTGAGCCATCCCAGCTTTCCCTAGGAAATACTTTTAAAAACGCTTAAAAATCCTTAAAAAGTAATTTAGTTCTTTATATATTTCCTTCAGTGTAGGTATAGAAGATTACACAAGACATAAATACATTGGATCATGGTAATAATATAACCAGGGAATTGATTTCATGAATATACAGAAAGGTGTACGCTATAGCACTACAATGAATGTTTTCTTGTCATTGTCATTGTGAAATATTTGCCAAAGTAAACCATACAATTAATCACAAATAAAATCTCAATAAATTTCCAGAAGTAGGTATTGAACAGATTGTGTTTATAACTATTATTCAATAAAATAAAATTCAAACAAAAAATTACTAAAATATCCATTTAAAAATTTCTAATTAGTCTCTATCCCCTGAGTTAAAGAGGAAATTACATATAAATGATGATTTATAATTTAATAAAAAGAGGCACTCTTATATCAATATCTATTTTCTACAACTAAAGCCATATTCAAGGACAATGCTTGGCTTTGAATATTTTTATACTTTTAAAAGACTGAATAAAAAAGAATTAAACCAACAACAAAATAACATTCTGTATTTATATGAAAAGAAAATGTGAAAGGGAACACTCATTACTGTAGAGGAAGCTGTTTTCAAAACTGATAGTTGAGGAAGACTTTAGTTAGTCTATGTTTGAAGTTCAACCCTGAGTACACTCACTGTTTATGCAACAAATCCGTAGGTTTTTTAAATTAAAAAGGAAAATAGTGTGTTCTGGTCAAGATGGCAAAATAATTAAATGCTATGCTAGCCTCCTTTTATGACCACATCAAAATTACAAATGAACAACCCAACAACCATCATTGAGAATCACCTTAAGTCCAGCTAGACAGAAGTTTTATAACTAAGAACGTACAGAAGAAGCCATTTTGAGGGATGAAGACATGAAAGGAGTTGATCACACACCTGTGTGTAGCAGTTAAAAATGAGGAAGGATATGTCAGCTGTGGTGGACTCTCCTGAGGAACAAGATGTCCTAGCCTCACATCAGACTCCCCAGCCCAGGGCTCCAGTGCCGGGAAGAGAGGCCCCCATAACTTCTGGTTGTAAAAATCAGGGTAGATTGTGACCAAGTGAGACAAAGAAAAGCTGGAGTCCCAGACAACCCTCTTAAAGGGCCTGTGCATGGTTTTATTTACTGATGGATTCATTTGCTCTGAGCTCGAGCTCTGGGGCAGCAACTTGAAAGGAGCCAGGGACATATGGGGACGAACTGAGCTGTCTGGCTTCATGGTGAGGAATGGAAGGATAGCTTTCTCCCAGACAGAAGTGTTGGCAGAAGCCACTATTCTTTTGTTAAGCACTCCTCCCATCCCAGCATGCAGATGGAAGTAGACACCATATCCAAGTCTCCATCAACATGTTTAAAACCATTTCCCTTACCATAGTTACTCCCCGAGACTCCACCCCACCTAACTTGCAGTCTCACCCAAGCTGCTTCAAGTGGCTTTTCCATACAAATAACCTGTCTTGGCTCATGCTATAACCTTTCTTAAAATCTCTCAAAGGTTTGCAAGCTCCAAGCAAGCAGCATCTGGCCTTGGCATGTCCTACACCACTTGGTGAGCAGGCCTGAGCACAGCACTAATAGTAGCCTGCCTTGATTCATAACTTGGCATCTCTCAGGCACGTCCAAGCCCAGCACAGGTGGCTGCCATCTGCAGATCATTTGTAACTCATACCAAGTAGCCCTGGGTATGGCACAGGCAGCTGCTGAACTTGATCTGCAAAAGAACCCCTCTCAAAAGACCACAGAATCAACACACCCAGTGGCTATCTTCAAACCACAACAGTGCACAACACAACCACCTCCATAATGATACACCCAAAGAGTAAGGTGACCAGATTTTAACATTGGTAAAGCGGGACACCATTGACTGGGGGGGAGGTGGTTCTTGATTAAAAATTTGGTCTATCTCCCACCTTTCCCTAGCTTGTTGTGCATTCTTTCCAAAAATCAGGACTTTTTTAAAACGCCATGGGACGCGAGACAATGTTAAAAATCGGGACTGTCCTGCCAAAAACAGGACGTCTGGTCACCTTACCAAAGAGTACACTGCGCAGGAACCAAAGCCCTGCTAAAACAAATCCTGCTCCATATGGTCAGCCCCTGCACAACAGCTTCCCCACTATAGTCACAGCTAGTCCTTACAACCAATCAGCCTGAGGGTCATTTCCTCTAATTGATGTGCAAATAGCAACCAAGACTCAAATACAACAGGAGGA
Organism: Craseonycteris thonglongyai; assembly: GCA_004027555.1. Taxonomy (NCBI): domain Eukaryota; kingdom Metazoa; phylum Chordata; class Mammalia; order Chiroptera; family Craseonycteridae; genus Craseonycteris; species Craseonycteris thonglongyai. The sequence goes on from PVKE010039695.1 coordinate 14,182, forward strand.
CACACACAACCAACATAAGGGACACATCTGAAGCACTCAGCTCTGGTGACCAGTGAGACTGTGCCACTGGAACCCCCAGGGAACCTACTACAAAAGGATACTCTACTAAAACCAGGAGACATAGCAGCTCTACCTATTATGTAGAAACAAACACAGACAGGGAGGCAGTCAAAATCGGGAGACAAAGAAATGTGTCCCAAACAAAAGAATAGAACAAAGCTCCAGGGGGTTATGGGGAGAACTAAGCAAAATTGAGACAAGCAATCTACCAGAAGCAGAGTTCCAAACACTGGTTATAAGAATGTTCAGTCTTTTATCTGTACTACAAAGCCTCAGTAATCAAAACAGCTTGGTACTGGCAGAAAAACAGGCATATGGACCAATGGAATAGAATTGAAAACCCAGAAATAAACCCACAAATTTATGGACAGATTATTTTTGATAAAGGATCAAAAAATATACAGTGGGGAAAAGAAAGCCTCTTTAGCAAATGGTGCTGGGAAAACTGGAAAACCACATGCAAAAGGCTGAACGTGTACTGCGATCTCTCACCATATACCAAAATTAACTCAAAATGGATTAAAGACCTCCAAATAAGAAAGGAAACAATAAATCGCATAGAAGAAAACATTGGCACTAAACTTATGGACCTGGGATTCAGGGAGGACTTTATGAATCTGACCTCAATGGCAAGGGAAGTAAAAGCACAAATAAACAAATGGGACCTTAT
>PVKE010039696.1:0-14909 GCA_004027555.1 Craseonycteris thonglongyai
TAGGCTGGACTGGAATTTCATCCCCAGACCCCACGGTTGCAAGGCAAGTGCTCAACCTGCTGAGCTATCCACTATACCCACCAAACTCAATATTTTCTCTACCTTATTAAACACGGAGTATTGTTTGATTAACCATTTAATGTCCTTTCTACCAATTCTTTTATCTCTGTCATTTCTGGATTTGTTTCTATTGATTTTTTTTTTCCTACCCATTATGAGTAGCATTTTTCTCTGTTCTTGTATCCCAGTAATTTTTGGATGAGCAATATTGTGGATTTTACCTTGTCAGGAAATGGATATTTTTGTTCTTTGTTCTGGGACATAGTTAATAGAAAAGTTTTATTCTTTTGAGTCTTGCTTTAAGCTTTGTTAGGTGGACTCAAAGTAGTCTAGGGCTCATTTTTCCCTAGGACAATGGCTACAACTTTCTGAGTACTCTATTTGATGACCTACAAATTATGAGCTTCTCAATTTTGTTTGCATATTATTCCTAGCCCTTTGTGAGCACTGGGGATAATTCCCCTTGCTCCTTTTGGATAATTCTTTGCCTGCTACCTAGTATCATCCTTATATGCACGTGACAGTTAATACTCAGCTGAAGGCTCCAGGAGGAATAGCATAATGTAATGTAACAAGAACTTTGGAGTTATATAACCTTGTATAATTTCAGCTTTGCCAGTTACTAGCTATGTAATTTTGGTCAGCTCACTTACATTTTCTTAGCCTCAACTTTTTATTTATAAAGTGGGGGTAACAACTTAGGTGAAAAACAGGAATAGTAGTAGTAATAATGACTCTGCAAAATGCCTGAAAGGATAAGTGTCCCTTGAGGCTAGCACAGTTCCTGGCACATGATAAATTTTAAATATCATTGTAACATTAAATGGAGTATTAAATAACATTAGTAGAATGTAATTAAATATTGGGGTGACACTGGTTACATAGGTTCCAGGTGTATAATTCTATAGTACTTTGTCTATGTGTTACAATATGTGTTCACCACCCCAATAAATTTAATAATAAAATGTAAATAAAAAAAAGTAAAGGGTAGTAGAAGGTGATTTATCAAAAGATAAAACATAGAACTAAAAGGAAAAAGAAAAAAAGAATGTAATTAAAGTAAAACACACTGTTCAAAATTTGGAAACAGAATTTGTCAGAGATGGATAATCTGTAATTGATTATGTAAATAGGCTTATAACATTCCAATTCAGCTTTCTGCTAAAGATATGACAAAGAGATAAAAGTTAAAAGAAATTAACTCTTTAACTTTGAAGATCCATTAACTCTTAGTTCAATTTCTTATTTTAACTTGAGCACATGCAATTTTTAAAGGTACATTTTTTATTTTTTAAAGATTTATTTTATTGTTTGAGAGACGTTAGGAGAGAGAGAGAGAGAGAAAGAGAGAGTAAAAGGGGGAGGGCCCAGAGCAATCTCCATAGTTGTACATCATTAGTTGTGACATGGTTTTATTCCATTCAGGTGGATGTAGGGCCACATGGAGTAGAAAGTGAACCTGGAACCTCCTGCGTGGGAGACAAGAACCTTCACCAATGAGCCATCTTGGCGGTTACCAGTTGTGCCGCAGTTCAGCATATGGGGTTGCACAGGCTTGTGCCAGGAATGAAACCATGAACCTCACATTTGCGAGGCAAGTGCTCAACTGCTGAGCTATCCCATCATCCCCGAAAGTTTTATATTTTTTCAAAAACTTAAAAATTTTATGTACACATATACACGTGTATGTGTGTGAGTGTGTATGCATGTACACATATATAAAGAAGGTTAAATTACTTACTGTTGGCCACAAATTGTCGATAGCAGAACAAGCACTCGAATTAAGGTATCTTTCTGTGTCTCCAGGCAGCCTGGCTGGAGAAAGTGGAATTTTTTTTTTCTTTTTTTGCCTAAAGATGTTGGCATACTTTTTTCTTAGATTATCTATCTTAATATAGACTTCCCAAGAGCATTAGACTGGTTTTATGTTGCCTTGGTCATCACACCTCTGCTTGGTTCCACCTTGCTATATTTGAAATAAAAACATTGATCTTATTGCCACTTTATTATCCTGTTTTATTTTATTATAAAAATGTCGTCTCTGTTTTTTATTCCACCATTGACTGTTGAGTCATTATAATTGATTTTGTTCCCATGTTTCTATTCTTCTCTTTTTTTGCTTTATTTTATTTCACTTCAGTTTACATGTTGGATGATGTTTGTTTTCACTGCAGGCAAGTGCTGCTTCAGTGTTGTGTAGACAATGTCTGGACAAACTGGTGTTTGAAGACAGTGTGTTGGGTTTGGTTGTCACTCTGGCTTTCAACTGCTCTGAAGTACGTGGCTTTATCCCTTACCTACACCCTTTGCCTTATCTGTCTTATTTCTCTCCATCTATGAGCACTTCAATAAAATTATTTTCCCTGTCTCCACCTACTCCCATAGGATTCCAGTGGCCATCTGCTGCCAATGAGTCAGAGCTAGATAGAAACAGAGTATTTATGGCAGGTTACTGATAAAATCTATCCCAGATCTGTTACTCTTTTCTTGAAATGTGCTTTGCATTCTTTTAAAGATTTATTTTTATTGTTTTTGACAGAGACAGAGAGAGACAGAGAGTGGGGAGAGTCCAGAGCAGTCTCCATAGTTGCACATCTTTTTGTTCCACACAGGTGGGCGGGGGTTGCACAGGGTGGGAGCTGGACTGGAGGTGTCTGCATGAGACTCATGCCTCCTTGAGCCAGGGGCTGAACTGGGGGGCAAGAACCAAACTGGGGGCCTCCCACACAGGAGATACACCCCAGTTTAGCATATGGGTCTGCATGGGCAGGGGCCAAGATTCGATCCTTGGTCCCTAGGGCTTCAAAGCAAGCACTTAACCTGATGAGCCATCCCAGCTTCCCCTGCTTTGCATTCTTGCAGTTGTGTTTACTTTAAGATAAATTGGTCAGTATTAATTTTGGACTACAAATACGTTATACCATTTTGCTTTGCTATTTCCTTTGTTCTGTTTCAATTCCACATCTGCTTGCTTCTATTCTTTGCTTTGGCTACCCTTTCTCTTTTTGCTTTTCCTTTTCACTTTCCTAAACTAACTTTTGCTTGTGGTCCAGTTTGGTGCTGATCTTCATTGTATTTACACTCCTATTTCATGTCATGGAATCGCTTACTAGTCAGTTATTGAGCTGGTATCTTTTGAAAAATTAGCAGATATTTCATTTTCTTCAAAGTGAACAGATTCTGGCTCAGGTGCATTTACTTCAATCAATAGGTATTTATTAAGTACCTTCTAAATGTTTCATTTTACTGAGTACTACTGACATTAAGGTAACTTTAAGAAGTTTTCATCTTTTAGAAGTGCTCACAGGACATCAATATTGAATGAAGCACTGGAGAGATTAGTAAGAATAGATATTGCAGCATACAAAAAATAAAGAAAAATGCAAGTTGAAATTATTCATTAATAAACCACTTGTAATACTGGTGTACAGTAACTTTGGAAGAATTACTTTTATTAGATGCAAGGTCATTATATTGGAATCTGACATAAATTAGTTTACCAAAACACTTAAAAAATACTGATCTTAAAGATCTTTCAGATGATTTCAAAATTCTCACTATGATTCACTGAGGTATCATTTCATTAAATTCTATTTGTGAATATAGTGGAGACTTCTGGTTATTTTTCAAAACCTATTGTTTTCTTCTTGACATTAATAAAATTGTGACAAAGGGACTGTCCAGCTAGAGACTGTATTTCCTAGCTCCCCTTGCAAGTAGGCATCTTTTGCTCTGCTTTAAAAAAAAAAGTAATAAATTCTTCACTCTTTACATGACTGATCTCTCTTCTAGCACCTAGATTATCTTAATTAACATAGAAGCATTCTACCAGAACAGAGTATAAGTACAGAAAAACACTCTAGCTCTAAAGTAGGCAAGTTTGTCATATGTCTTGATATAATTTTGTGGGATGTGTACTATTCAGAGAATTGTTAACTTCAGTTTTACTTGTTTCTTTCAAATCTCATGAACTTGAGTCATGGATGTTGTCATCTATAACTCAGTCAACTCAGGATATCCAAGGGAACCAAGTATAACTTTTCTTCTCATCTCTAACTCTTGCTTCCTATCAACTTTGCTTTGTATTACTTTGCTCTGAGCCACATTGTCCATTATAAAATATTGAAATAAAGTAATAGTTTTGACCAGTGTCTTCAACTGTGCTTGTGCTGAATGGTTGCGACTTTATTTTGTCATTTTAATATTGGCTCCAGTCCAGACTGTTTCTTTGGAAGAGTTGCAAAAAATGACAAATAAATACATTCTTTGAACCTAAATTACCTGTCCCGGGGCAATCCCACAGGAACTCAGAACTACTTTTGAGTCCATGAGTACAAATTGTATGGACAACTGAAATATGATGACAAGAGCTTTATTTTGAAGGCTGTAACTGGTTATTCTGCTTTTTCCACAGAAGGTGATTAGTAAAAGTAGACATAAAAGGAAAATTGAGACCAATAAATTCTATACTGGGATAGCACCTGGTTAGAGATTGCTGGGAATGGAAGTTGATAGCGGCAGCTAAGGGGAGACACGTGGCTTTAGCATGATTTCAAGGACATCTCTCATTCCCAAGTCATTAATGTGCATATTTGAAGAGGTCTCATTTTCCTATGTATCAAATTACTTAACTGTAAAATGAAGAAATTAATAGGTTGTTTCTAAGGTATCTCCCAAATTTCAGAGTTTGTGTTTCTATATTTGTTTTCTATACCCATGTTGAAATGGGCCAGAGAAAAGGGGAAAATATTAAAATTTTACTGGCTTTGCTTGTATTGGTTATTAATCAGTTGTTTTATTGGTCACTAATAACTGTTTTATTGGAATTAGCCAATTATCAACAGCTAATTTTGAAAAGAATAGTCAGATAGTCAAAGGTAGAGTATATATGTATGTATGTATGTGCCAATTATCTATCACCTACTTCATCAGTTCCCAAGGGGTGGTATGTGTACCCCCAGGAGTACATGCTGGGCCCGCCACTTAGAGGTATGCAAAAAATAATCAATAAGAATATCTAACTGTTACACTGTAAAATTAAATGTGGTTTGTACTTTTGATGTAGTAATTTTTTTCTTTCTTACTTATTACCTCATTTCCACTATTTTACTTGAAGATAGGCACTGAACAAATGTGTTCGTATATAAAAACAGCTGTTTTAAAAACAAGGGGTATAATTTATAGAAATGTTTTAAAGGGATACAAGGTGATGTTGATTGAGACAATATTATTTGAGGACCTGCTGTAGTTAAGAGAATTTATTGTGCTTGTGTTCTGTGAATGGAACTATGTATGTTATGATCATCACATACACTATCTATAATATTCACAACTGCTCTAGCAAGTGGTGCTATTAGGTTGAATTGTGCAAAATTACTGAAACTTGACCATTTATGACTTACAAAAATGACAATGTCATAAGCTTACTCATATTGTTACCTTTAGCTACTGAAAGAACAAAAGCTTAATGTGGTTAAGTTACTTTTCCAAGGTTACGTGAATTATGAATGATGGCTTGGTAGCTTGAAATAATGTCAGATTCAGGATATCATGCGTTTAACCAAAATACTATTCTACTTCTAAACATGCTATGTATCATGTAGAACTTTTCATTACATGATCATGTACTACTCTTCTATTTCCTATGTCCACACATATGATTGCATGTACTGAGAATGGTACTTCTTTCTGTGTCTTCTGAACCTTAAGATCACTGTATGGCCTTTTTCCTTAATGTGTGGTCTGTGGATCAGGTGCACTGGACTACTTGATGAAGTTTAAAATCTCAGGCCCCACCCAGGACTACCGAATCAGATACTGCATTTAAATATGCATAACAGTTTGATAAGCACTGCTAGGACACTCCAAAAGGCTGTCAAAAAGCATAAAACTCTGCCAGCTCTCACCTGGTGAGGATAGGCAGTATAACATTCCCTAAATGGAAAAAGTGATGAAGACATGTACCTTCTCAAATATAGGTACTTCTTATGCACTCAGATACATGGGTCTGACAAGAGAGACTTTGCAATATGTTCAGAAAGTTCAGATGTTGGGATCCTTGTTGAAAAAGAAAAGTGAGGTTGTAGGTTTTATCTAATTGGCCAGCCCTAGGAGGTTTCACAATTTTTCTGTCCCTTAAGTTGACCTTCTATTTGATCTATCTCCACCTTATGAAAACTGAGTTTCGTTTATGAAAATGCTGTTAAAAGTTTTGTTTTTCAAGTTTTGTGGGATTTATAAAAACAACATGCTAAAAATTGTGTAAATAAAAAGCTTACCCTAATCCAAGGGAATTTACCCAGCTCTGATTCACATCCTACTAAGTCTATGGGAAGACTTTACCCATGCTGATAGGGAACTCACAGGAAGAGGTTTTTGAATTAAGTAGAACATGAATCAGGCCTTGGGAAATCCCAGGAGTTAGAATAAAGAGGTTTGAGAGGACTCATCTAGAATTTTGGTTTGAGCTAGCAAGTACCAAGGATAGTAAAAATGGGAGCGGGATGAGAAATATGCTGAGGCAATAGATGAGACCTGGGTAATATGCTGATGTAATCAAATCCTCCACATATTCCTCGGTTTACTAGAACTGTGAATTGCTACTTCACAGATAATGGGAGGAAAGAGAAGGTAGTATCATTTAATTAACTCTGATTCTAGCTAGATTAGGCAAAGGAAGTTAATAGGGTATAAAAGATTAAACCAATGCATATATTATTGTCTTCATTTTAATCACCTTTGTATATTTTTACACAATAAAAATTATTTTTGTTTCAAATGGGAATTATTAGCACCTATTTCAAAATTCGAATTGTGCAAAATAGTATTCAGAGAAAATTTCCCACCTAATTCTCAGTTTCTTTGTTAAAGAGCTATTAATATTACCCTTTCTTTGTGATGTTTTTCCCCTAAGAGATTCATTAAAAATTTTTAACACAGTGATAGCCTATTATATTCATAGTCTTATACTTTAATCTTTTTTCTAAACAGTATGTCCTGAAGGTTATTTCACATCAATACATATAAAACTGGCATGTTATTTTCAATAGCTTTGTAGTGGTCTGTTGGATGTTTGAATGTTATGATTTACTTAATGAATCCCTTAATGATGGACATTTAGGTGGTTTTCAATCCTTTGCTTTGACATAACTGTGTGTATGAGAGAGATAGCAGTTAGGAGCAGAGACTCTAGAGATAAACTGCTTGGATTCAAATCCCAGCTCTGTCAATCATTAGTGAGAAAGTGACTATTTACTCTGTGCCTTCTGACGCATGGTATACAGTATGCAATAGTGAGTGACTATTTCTGGAGGTAATATTAGCTAGGATAATATTCTAGAAGTGGAATTCCTATGCCAATGGGCATGTGCATTCAAAATTGTGATAGACATTGTCAAGGTGCCCTTACAGGTGTTTACAACTTATATAAAAAATAGTTTTTTCTCCATGTTCTTTTCAACATTAAGTATGTTGAGTACGTTGGGAAATGAAACTTATACTTTTTTTCTTCTGTGTATGAACCAGTTAAAATGCTTATGTCTAGTAAAGCTAGGAGAGTAACAAAGGAGAGCCCTAAGTTGAAGAGTAGGACTAAAATGGACTGTTCTCCATTTCTTCTTAGGTAGATTTTATCATTTCAGATGGAGTTAATGTACTGTAATTTTCACCAATCTAAGGGCTGTGAGGTTTCTATAATGCTTAAAATCTCTGTCTTATGAGGCAAAGACCAGCTTGTTCTATAATATTTCTGTTCTCTCCGTGTTTGTGCAAGGCTAGCTAGCCGATGTTTCCCAGTTGCTTTGAATTTAGAGGTCACGTGATTAGTCTGTGACAACATAAAGTAGGTGAAAACTGCAACCACTGCCAAGACTAACACCTAAAATAGCTTCCATTAACTTCTACTGGCTCTCTCTTTGCTCGTTGGGCAGTCAGATGCAGAGGATCCCAGAAGTTTCTCGAAGGCCTGAGGGAATGGTGGAGGCACCAGCTGGAACGAGCCTGGGTTCCCATATGACTGTGGAGGAGCACACACTCAGAAGCCCCTACTTAAGTGGCATTAGACTTCAAGATCAGTGAGAAAAAAAAAATTTTTGTAAAGCCACTGAGATTTGAGGGGTGTTTGTTATAAGAGTTTAGTCTACTTCAGTATTTCTCAACATTACTTTTATTATCACCTCTTAAAGTAGACTTATTACACTTTTTTCTTAATTGTTCCCTTTATGAAAATTTAATACAGGAGCTATAGCTTATTTTTGTTTATGTACTGTATGTATATCTGTGCTTTTTAAATAAAGTGAGTAAGATTTTTTGCTCCCTACCTCCTTGCCAAGAGCTACTTTTGCTCCCATGGAAGTACTGCTCCCATTGGTAACACATGGCATACTCTGATTTATATCGTTTAGGACACTTCAAAGAATATTTTAAATTTTTTCTTGGGGTAGTTCAAGGCAGTACTGTTGGAAACTAGAGGAGGGAAAAGATTGGCCAATACTCTTGGAGCTCTTGCTACTCTAAGTTTCCATTCAGCATTTATAATTTTCATAAATGCCATTGTTTGCATGAATCATTTTCAGGAATTCTGACAGAGTTGTACCCTTAAACTTACTTATTACAACACATCAATTTCTCTGTGTGTGGGTGAAGAAGATTGAAGGTGGGGAGGGACTGGAACTGGGCAGAGTGGTCTAGCCGATTATGCATTATAGTCGTATTACCGGTAATATGACCAGATTGCATAATTATCATCATATACTAAAGTGCCTCATGAGAGGGATCTGAGGAACAATGAGAAGGCCAAAGAACAGAGTGATTAACATGAAGGTATTGGATGACTTGTTCATATGATTTCATATTGGGAAGGACCCTTTCACCTTTACTTTCTCAATAAATGTCTCAGAAACTTGAGTGTGAAGTAATAGAGAAAGACTCAGAAGCTCTTTTTCCATGGACCAAGCATACATCTTGTGATGGACACAGCATACATTCTTGCCAACCTGTCCTTCCTTCCTTCCTTCCTTCCTTCCTTCCTTCCTTCCTTTCTATTATTATTATGTTTTTGCTAGTACCTATCTTAATGGGTGTAGATACTAGCTCATTGTGGTTTTGATTTGCACTTCCTTAATGATTAACAATATTGAGCATCATTTTGTATGCTTGTTGGCCATTTGTATATCTTCTTTGAAGAAATGCCTGTACAAATCTTTGGCCCATTTTTATTTATTTATTATTTTAGTGAAAACATTTAAATTCTACTCTTTTAGGACATTTTAAATATACAATCTAGTATTACCAACTATAGTCACCGTGTTTTACATTAGATCCTCAGGCCTCGTTTATCTTATAGCTGAAAGTTTATACCTTTTTATTAATCTCTCCTTATTTCCTCCACCCTCCAGCTCCTGGCACTTTGCCCATTTTTAATGGAATTAATTTGTTTTGTTGTGTTGAGTTGTAGGAGCTCATTACATGCTCTGTATATTAGCCCCTTATTAGATATGTAATTTGAAAATATTTTTGCCCATTTCTTGGGTTGACTTTTCACTCTGTTGATTGTGGCCTTTGATACACTGCTATTTCACTTTTAAAATTATAATTTCTCTACTTGTGAGGTTTTTATGTGTATATTGGCTATTTATACTTCTTTTTCTATGAATACCTATTTATGTCCTGTGCCTATTTTTCTGTTTGGCAGTTTGTATTTTATTGTTGAATTGAACAAGCCTTTTCTCCCACTAAGTTAAAAATATTTTTTACTTTCCATATGCCTTTTAAATTTGTTAATTGAATTTAATCTATACAGATTGTTTTAAAAAGTGTTTCCATACTCAAATTCAATAATCTTTTATTCCATGAGTTAGAAAAACTGGAAGCCTTGCTTAGATAAAATTATCTAAATATTTGTAAATATATTTACATGCATATACACAAAAACCTACACATTATTTTTTAATTATAAAAATTTTGGGGATCTGTCTATCTATCTACCTACCTGTCTGTCATCATCTATTATCTATTTTGTAATCAGTTGCTAAAATTCAGAGTCTATCTGGAGGGATACACAGCAAACTAGTAATAGTAATGACTCTTTTAAGGGGAACAGGAGATAAGGTAAATGAAAGAAATGATAAAGAAAGGGACTTGCTTTTCACTGTATATTCCTATGTATGTTTTTATTCTAGTACTTTTTGCAAGTATAAACCTATCCAAAATAAATAAATACATTTAAATGGCACACAAACATCAGATACCAACTTTCCTCTTCCTTCTTCAGCTCCTCTTCCTCTTTACAAGTATGTTGTCTAATCCTTTCATCACTGTCTTTCTCAGATTCTTCTGCCTCTCCTCATCCATGGGGCCAAAGAAAATACTCATTTCCCTAAAATGAAAACTGCAGGAATGTTTAAGGTCTCTGTTACCTTCCTGATTCTAATGTTGAGAAAATGCATAGTTTTACCCTGGGAGGCAAATGGAACTCCAGAGAGAGAGGACAATTAAAGTCATGGGCAATTTACATATGCTCCCAGGATACAAATAGCCCAAGAATGCAGGATTCTCTGGTGGGAGATCCAGGGAGAGCTTTCCAGACTCATATAATTATTACTTTTATTGCAAACAATGCTTTAAGTAGCATTTCATAAATATATTCTGTGGAATATCAGTCTCTCCATGTTCTCTTTAACTTTTTCTTCCCCCTTACAGTCAATGAAATTTGCCTAGCCAGTAGAGTATCTCCTCCTTAGACAATGATGATGCACACTAACATTTTAAATGTTTGAGAAATTTTGCAATGATAAAAAACAAACAAAAACAAAACAAAACAAACCCTCTTTAATGTGTTTGAACTAGAATCTCCGAACTTTGATTACAGAATCATTCTCACCCATCCATCTGTCTGTCCAGTACTGGTCATGACGCCTGTGGCAGTAAGTGGGAGCCATATAAATTGTAACAATCAAAAGAAGGAGACAGATGTTGAAGCAGTGGACGAGAAAGGCCAATCTGAATTTGTGGAAAACTAGATTTTTAGGTGATTATTTTGACATTTTGATATAATAAATCAGGCTGGATTATAAGTAGTTTAGCAAATAAAAATATTGCTAATAAATGGGTGCTTTTGAAACTTCACACGTTCTGCCTATCATGTCCAAAGCGGTCATCAGTTCAGACCCTTTCTGAATTAGCACAAATCTGAATTAGACATGTTGAAATCAGTGACATCTGCCTAAGCATGTAAATTCTGAAATAGGGACAACTAACTCCATTGTCTGATTTTTTTTTTATCCCTAGAATGTCTAAAGCAATGGTGGGAAATGGAAGTGCTAAAGGCTAAGATGGGAGTGTGTGAAAGCAGGCAATAGGAAGGCAGGAATGAAGATTTGGTCAGAAAATAGAAAATGAAAGCAGAGGAAAATAGAAGGTGCCAGGATAGCTCAACAGGTTGAGCACTTGCTTTGCAGCTGTGAGGTCTGGTGATCCTGCCCTGGCCCCATGCAAACCCACATACTGAACTTTGGCACAGCTGGTAACTGCTCAGATGGCTCAGTGGTGAAGGTTCTCCCCTCCCATGCAGGAGGCCCTCAGTTCGGTTCCAGTCCCATGCGGCCCCACATACACCTGTGTGGAATGAAAGAAACCATGTCACAACTAATGATGTACAGCTATGGAGATTGCTTTCAGTCCTCCCCACTTCTCTCTCTCTCTCTCAAACAATAAAAGAAATCTTAAAAAAGGGGGATGCAGGGTGTGATAGGTGTCTGTGGAAGAGACTGCCAGTGACTATGCCTCAAGTGTCACTCAGTGGTCTCAAGGTTAGGGGTCATCTGTCCTGAGAATGTAAAGCTTTAATGTGTCCAGTTATCAGGCCTGGCACTTCTGGATCTAGGTAGATCTTGTGTTTATTTAACCTCTAGAAGACTTCTTGTGTCCACTCTGACAGTAAGAGCTGTTGAGAATGTTCACAATTCTTGTTTTGTGTCAACATAAAGGATTGCTCTAATATATGGTTCTCAACTTAGGCAATATGCTATCATGCTGCTTTTCTTAATTCTAAAATTATTCCATTAAAGCCAGGAAAATTCTAGAGCCAAATTTGGAATCACTGATGGCCACTCAAAAAATAAGTTAATATTAAAATCTAGAAATTAGAGATATTACTGAACTACAGATTTAATCACAAATAGCCAGGGGCATTGCCAATGTCACTGACTTAAAATGTACCAAATTGCTTATTGTCCTTTGTGCCCTTGTCAGTAAGCTGGTAGGTTCTCAAGGGGAACCTCCTGAATCATTACAGCAGTAGCTCAACGTTGACAGTATGTTAAATTCATCATGCTTTTAAAAAATACCCACATCTACAGACCAATGTTACAGATTCCAATTTAATTGGTTTGGGGTGTGGCCTGAGCACTGGTATAATTTTAAGGTTCTCTGAGTGATTCTAATGTCCTCAAATACTGAACTCTAATTAAGAGTATATACAGCCTTCTGGAGAACCTTACCCTGTTCTGTAACTGGTGTTACAACTGAGACTTTAAAGAGTCATTATACTGTTCTATCAAGCCAGACATTTCAGAATGGTACATGGGAAGACCAGTGAATTCTATGAGCATAGGCCCATTGCCACACTTTTTTCTTTTTTAAAAGATTTATTTTATTTTATTTTTGACAGAGGGAGAGACAGAGACAGAGAGAAACAGAGAGAAAGAGGAGGACCCAGAGCAGTCTCCATAGCTGTACATCATCAGTTTTTGACATGGTTTCATTCCACACAGGTGGGCAGGGGTCTTGCAGGGTTGGAACTGAGCTGGGGGCCTTCCACATGGGAGACACGCATCCTAGAGCCAGGGGCCGAACCAGGGGGTGAGAACCGAACTTGGGGCCTCCCGCATGGGAAGCACACCCCAGTTCAGCGTATGGGTCCACATGGGCTGGATCTGGGATTCACTCCTTGGTCTGGGGCTGCAAAGTGAGGGCTTTACTCCCTGAGCCATCCTGACTTCCCAAACACACTTTTTACAGAGAAGTGAGTTCATTGATTAGAAGCAGTGCTGTGTGAAATACCATGACAGTGGATAAGGCAAAGGCATTTTGTAAATTCATGGATGATAGTTTTGACAGGATCATTTTAAAATAAAATGGACACTGTTCTCTAATGATTTAGAAGAGGAGATTTAGAGAGTATAAATTTGTCAGTTACTTAGCACTGGACAAAGGTCAGAGAGGACTGGGTCTGGCAGAAATGAGCAAATTTGATCAATAAAAATATGTAAGAGCAGGGTCCATTGCAGTCTAAATGAACTCTGGGTCAAGATTCTTGATGCTCTTACATGTAATCTCTGGTTTGATAGGATTTTTGATCCTAAGAAAGGAATAACTTACATACAGACAAGAGCCGCCTGTCATTGGTAATTTTCTCATTTTAAATTAATTCATTGACAAGTATGTAAGTTTTTTTAAAGTAGCAAGTTTTACAGAATCTGAATATCATTGGAACAAAATAAATTTGTTTAATTCATACATTATCACCAAAGTAAAATTAGGAAATAAAGTTCTGCAAAAGAAAAAAAAATACATCAAATGAAAGTACTATAACTAGAAATGATCATTGTTAAATATTTTAGGTTTAAGCAGGCCAGCTCTTAATTGACTTCTTAACTGAAAAATCCATTGAACGAGAGCATTGGTGCTTCCTATTTCTTCTACACAGCATGACATTGGTTGCCATGGTGTCCTGGACAAGAGTGGCTAGCAGAGTACTGATACTCCTCTCCCTCCAGCTGAGTTCTGTCCTCAATAAGAATCATCAGTTGTGTTAGAACCTACTTCTTAATTACGTAACTATGTAATTAAATGTTATGTGAAAGACAGGGTTTGGGAGAAGTAATGCCCCTTTTTTGAGCTGGTATACTTAAAAAAGGATGTTACTTCTGCCTTCTGCTGGATCTGTATGAGCAAAAAAAAAAAAGGAAAAGAAAAAAAGAGTGTCATATATTATATGAAAACTAGATTGAACATTTTGAGAAAATTTGATGAATATTGATACACAAAAATTGAGTAATTTGGTATGAGCGAGATAACTATCAAAAATAAAAGAATAAAATAAAAATCTAAAAATTTTTTGCATTCAGACTCCTTTACAATTATGTGGTTTGTTTGCATTTGATTTTTGTAACAATGAAATCACATTCTATATAATCTTCGGACTTTTTTTTTTTTAAAGATGGGCAGTTTGTGAGAGTCTATAGTTATAGTTGATTCTATATTTATAGCTCATTCATTTTCACTGCTACATGGTGTTCAATACCAGTTTTATAAGTGCAACAAAAGTTATTGACCTATTTTTTGTTACTAGACATCTTAGTTTGCTTTAATGTTTACTTTTATAAACAATAAACATTTTTTTTATTGCTAAATTTATTGGGCTGACATTGGCTAGTAACAATTACATAGTTTCCAGGTGTATAATTCTACAGCACATCGTCTATGCATTGCATTATGTGCTCCCCACCCAGGATCAGCTCTCCCTCCATCACCAAGTATCTGGTGCCCACTCTCAACTTACCCCATCCCCCCACTCTTTCACCCACCTTCCCCTTTACCCTCAGGCAACCACCAAACTATTCACTGTGTCCATGAGTTTTCATTTCTTTGTTATTTTCAGTTTTATAATCCACCTATAAGTGAGGTCATATGTTTCTTGATTCTTTCAATCTGACTTATTTCGCTTACTAAGATGGCTTCAAGTTTCATCCATCGTGCCACAAATGGCTGTATTTCATCATTTCTTATCGCTGAGTAGTATTCCATTGTGTAAATGTACCACAACTTCTTTATCCAGTCATCTATCAAAG
>PVKE010039697.1:0-14917 GCA_004027555.1 Craseonycteris thonglongyai
ACTACATACTGGACTTGGAAAAATTCTCCTTTAAGAATCAACACTATCAGGGAAGCCGGGATGGCTCAGTGGATTAAGCCCTCACTTTGCAGTGCCGGGGACCGGGTATCGAACCCCAGCCCCAGCCCCAGCCCATGCAGAACCATATGCTGAACTGGGAGCTCCCCCAGTTCAGTTCTCTCTCTATCTCTGTATCTCTTTCTCTCTCTGTGTCAAAAAGAAAAAAAAGAATCAACACTATCAATAATGTGTATTTATGTATTTATTTATTTAAAGATTTATTTTATTGATTTTTGACAGACAGAAAGACAGAGGCAGAGAGAGACAGAGAGAAGGGGGAGGACCCTGAGCAGTCTCCATAGTTGACATTAGTTTTCCATATAGTTTCATTCCACAGGTGGGTGCGGGGCTGCGCAGGGCAGGAACTGGGCCGGGAGCCTCCCACATAGGTCACGGCAAGAACTGAACTGGGGGTACACCCCAGTTCAGCATATGGGTTCGCATGGGCCGGGGCTGGGATTCGATCCTCGGTCCCCAGGGCTTCAAAGCGAGCACTTAACCCACTGAGCCATCCCAGCTTTCCCTATAATGTGTATTTAACTCTATTATTCACATAAAAAGGAAAATATCAATTTATAGGTTCAATAACAGCACTATCAATTGATTTTTAGGAAGACATTATGTGTTTAGTGAAAGAGTGCTTAGATTTTAATCCTGATTTGACATATAGATTTTAATGCTTATATATTCATTTAGTAAATATAAATTAGGCAAGTAACTACTCTGACTTCAATTTCGTCATCTGTAAAATAAGGGTAATAATGCCTAACTTGAAGAGTTGTTGGGAGCATTAAGTTGGATAGCTTTTGGGAAGCCACTGGTCTTAAACAAGTTTCATTGTAAAATCATTTCTTTCTAACTCTTCTAATACTTTTAGTTTGAGTCACTATCTTTAAATTTGAATGTAAAACAGTCAAGATTAATTAAAAGTATACACAATACTCCTCTTTGCTTTAGCTTTTATTGCTTTTCATTAATATTTCTTAGATTCAAAGGTCTAGATGTATAATTATGATTGCTGGATGTTTTCAGAGTACATCAAGCCCTAATAATGCTGTACTAATTGTGTGCAAGACTGAGAATGTTTGCAGTAAATTCTGAATTCTAGGGAAGTGGGTGAGCTAAGAAAAATCCACTGTGATGAATGACCCATTAACTTATGAAAAGCTTGGGTACATGCTGCAGGGTAGGACAGAATAGAAGGCACTGGACCATAATGTGGTTAAGTATTAAACTCTGACTAGCATGTAGAAGAAGGTTCCATAGCATTCTGGTGGAATGTTTTAAGTAATCATTGGGCTTTTAACAAGTCATCATTTTAATAAATGGCCAGTCTTTCCTCCTTAGAATTTTCATTTTATTGGTCTTCCAACAATGCCACTGGCGTACTAAGAGTTCTCAAAGTTGGAAAGAAAATAGTAGAAAGCAGGAGAATAGTACAAAGTGTATATGCATTTGGTTGCACCTTATTTTTTTTTAAAGATTTATTTTATTGTTTTTGACACAGAGGGAGACAGAGACAGAGAGAAGGAGGAGAGCCCAGAGCAGTTTTCATAGTTGTATGTCATCAGTTTTAGACATAGTTTCATTCCACACAGGTGAGTGGGGAGCCGCACAGGACAGAAACTGGGCCAGGGGCCTCTCCATGGGAGGCACGCCCCCACGAGCTGGGGGCTGAACTGGGGACCTCTCACTTGGGAAGCTCGCCCTGGCAAGAATCAAAATGGAGGCCTCCCACATGGTTAGCATACCCTAGTTCCGACCTGGGGGCCTCCCATATGGGAAGCACACCCCAGGTCCGCATGGGCCGGGATCGGGACTTGATCCTTGGACCCTGGGGCTGCAATGTGTGTGCTTAATCCACGGAGCCATTCTGGCTTCCACTGGTTGCACTTCAGAAACAGACCATCACTTTTTAATTGTTGAATCTAGTCTTTTTCCAAGTTAGTTCAGACACATTTTGAGTTACCCAATTTGAAATTCTAAGAAAATCTATTTGATTACAATTTTCTTCTGTGAATATTAATGGCAGATGTTAGCTGGTATTTCTGTTCTAAAGCCTCTTTTAGAAGATTTCTCTGCCTCTTGATGTATCTAAATTCTTACATATGACCACATAAAGTAAGCAAGACACCTACCCTGACCTTGGACTAACAAACTATAGTTGACCCTTTGGAAAATAGGGGTTTGACTTTGCATGGGTCTACTTGTATGCAGATTTTTTTTTTTTCAGTAAAAACCATACCGTATTTTCCGGCATATAAGACGACTTTTGAAACAAAAAAAAGTCAACCGAAAATCGGGGGTCGTCTTATATGCTGAGTATATCCCGAAAATCGTCTGGATATGCCGCTAAACGAATGTTCCAACTCGATCCCGCACCAATCACTGCAAGGCTGCTCGGACCGCCTCTCTAACTCAGCCCATCCAAGCAGGCTTTTTATGCATGCAATATACATGTTCTATCAATGTACGGTATATTACGGTATGTTCGAAAAATGTCATTCATTAAAAATTTAATTAAAAAAAGAACTGGTGTTGCCTCGAAAGTGGGGGGTAGTCTTTTACAGCAAATATAGGCCTAAACCTATGTTTTAACTGTAAAATTAGGGGGTCGTCTTATATGCCCGGTCGTCTTATACGCCGGAAAATATGGTAAATGTATATTTTTATTCCTCGTGATTTTTATAACATTTTATTATCTCTAGCTATTTATTGCAAGAATATAGTAACATAGTATATAATACAGGTGATATACAAAATATGTGTGAATCATCTATTTAGGTTATTGGTAGGGCTTCCTGTCAAGAATAGGTTATCAGTAGTTAAGTTTGGGGGGTTCAAAAGTTATATAGAGATTTTTGACTGCGTGGGAGTGGGGTGAGTAGGCGGGGGGACAGCAGTTGTCAGCACCACTAAACTTCACATTGATCTGGAATTAATTCTAATCTGACTACAAAACTTCAAATATTGTAGACTTTTCTATTTTTATTGGGTGGTTCTAACATGCATTTCAGAAGTTGCTGCTCTATCTTCTTATGCTTGATCCATAATAATGGATATGGCAGCACTATGTTGATGGATATTAAAAGTGTCATCAGGTTTTTCTTCAGCTATAAACAACTTATAATGGTCTTACAGCCCATTTGGCTGATAAGATCACAGGGAGAATTTTTATAAAAGAAAGGGGAAAAGAGCACAGAGAAAGAAGCACTCTGAGCTGAAGCAATTTTTCTTTCTCTCTAAAACCACAAGGGCAAGGTAAATGGCACCTTTACATATTCTGAGAAGACTCAAGCAGGTTATGGAGGCCCAGAGTCTAGAGAAGGATAATGCTAGTTACTGATAGTGCCAAAGGTTAGAATTTCCAGGCCAGAAGAAGGTAGCAGTCCATATGAGACAAGTTCTGAGATGGAACAGATCAGTGTTTTAGCTTGCATGGTATTTATGTGTTTCAGCAGAGTATTTGGGTTGTTACAAACCAAGAAGAAAAAGATGATCATTGAAGACTTTTACCCTGTGGAGTAAAGGCTGGAGATCGTTGGTTGACCAGGTGGCCTGACATTTGTCTATAGATGGGGAGAGGGCAATGCCCATGTTCTCAGAGAGGGTACAAACAAAGAGCACATGAGGGAGTCTGAGCCCATCATAGAGTAATAAGATAAATGTTTCTTGAGATCAACTGCTTGTTTACCTGGCCAGTAGTCAGGACAGCATTAGCAAAAAGCTTTTCAAGGTCAAGCTCAGACATAAGAAGTGGCGAAGCTGGGACCCTTACAGCTGGTTCACATCTCAAAGGTTGACAGGTTAGGTTGGAGGTAGAGGTAAATCACATCCAACAGGTTTTAGAGGTTTGCTTTTAGATATTAACTGACTTAGAAAAGTCAGAGCTTAATTTTCCTGATTTCAGAAAAAAAAACAGAATTACTGATTAAACAAGACCTTGGTTGTCCTATTTCTTCAAGTGAGCAAATACTGGAAATGTTGCAAATGCAACTCTTTGTAATGCAAATTGGTGTCATGGGTGACTTTTGCTCAGATGTCTGCTATAAAATGCTTGTGAATGACTGTGAAATTGTACTATGGTTGTAGAGGGGAGAGGTTTCCCCTAACTTCCTGGCTTCAGGTGGGGAAGTTATAACTCTTACGTTAAGCATTGTCTGGAAAATCAAGTCTTATTCCCAAGTGAAATATGTTTTCTGCTACAATAGCTCATTGCTTTACTGTTGAACTGTTTCATTCATTCACACAACAATCCATTCATTCATTCATTCACTTAAAAATTCATTCATTCATTCATTCAGTAATTTATTCATTTAACAGTTTATTCAACTTTTAATCTGGGAACTCACTGTCTAGCAGGCATGGTACTTACATGGCCTCTCAGGTTGCATTTACACTGATTGTTTCTCTGACTGGACATTCAATATTTAGACTGGGACAGAATAGATGAAGCCTTTTCTTCTTAGAATAAAGGATTCTAGAGATGTTAAAACATCAATTATTTTTATAAAAAGCCACAATGTAACAGGCTGTCTTCCAACAATGTGAACTGAAGAAAGAGATTTATTTATAGGTTACCAGGATTCTTGATCTGGCTGGACAATTCATCTTTCTACAAAGCAATCTCAGGAGAATCTGCCTGATTTCTAGTCACCTCACATCCACAGATGGAGAATTCATCCAACTTTATATTTACCTAGTAAAAGTCTCTGAACCCCACAAAGTTTTTCTAGAGCATAAAAATCAAAGTATTTTCCATGCCTCCAGTACAGCACAAAACTATAAGAAAACTTAAAAGAAACATCAAGAAAAAAATAAAGCGCTGTTTAAATTCTGCCTTCTTTTATTTCTTTTTATTTTGGAAAGCAGCAATCTTTACTGGCTGAGATCAGAGCTTTTCTCACCTGGTGTAACAATAGCCAGTGTTTATTGTGAGTTATAACGTAAGTGCTTCCCACATGTTAAATCATTCAATCCCCATCACAAGCCTATGAAATTGGCACCATTTCTTTCCCTATATTATAGATGAAGACCTGGAGGCAGAGAGCAGGTAAAGCAGACAAGGCATCAGTGTTAGCAAGTGCAATTTTGGGGTGTGAATGTGGACAACTTAGTTCCTACTCAGGGATCTTGACCACAAGTCTAGGCCAGGAGAAGCAATAGGAACAACGTGACTTGTTATTATGTGCTAGTGCCATTCCTACACTCATGTCTTGATTGATTTTCAGTCACTAATTCTGCCTTGTTGGAGATGTCAAGCAAAGTGGAGTTAAAACATGAGAACTAAAATGACACATCGTGGTCCTGTTCCTCTGTGGTTAAGGGCTCTAGTGTGTGAGGATGTTAGAGGTTGGGGAGGGAGGAGAGTGGAGATAGAAAATAAGAAGCTATTTTGTCTAGATGTCAACCCGGAATATAATAATATATAGATATGAGCCCTTTAAATTTAATAAATGACAAGCGTGGTTCTTAGCACATTGTCTTACCTCAAAGTTTACCCTGGTGGTGGTAGTGGTGACAGTGGGGATGCAATCAGCGAGAATGGGGGTGGGAAATGGGGTATGAGGTACAGGGCAGAGAGGTGGAGAGAGAGAGAGAGATGATAGTGGGATGAATTCAGGTGAGGTACCTTCAGGAACAAAGAAATATGGGAAATCTAGGTAGAATGACAGAACCAAAGCATGTCTTTTTTTCAGACTTAGGGGAGTTGAAACTCATTTGTGGTGCAACTTGAAATAATTCTCATTTCTGCAGGAATAGCAATGTGTGTGAGGAGCATTACATCAGGGTGAATGTCTTTGGTATTGAAAAGGAGAGAGAAGGCAATGGGTTTTGTCTGGAGCCAGGCTCACGTGCACAACCTGCTAACCACTAGTTATGGTAAGGGCAGTAGTCAGAAATAGTTTCTCCCAGTAGAGGACTTTTTGTGCTCTGCTGTGCAAAGAAAGCAAGAGAGCTGAGGGGAGAAAAAGTGCCTACCCAAAATGAGGCTTTCTTCTGGCTTCTGGAACTATCCATGCCAGTCAGCAGGCATGTGAGCCTTGCACACATTATGTACGTTACATTAATCCCCTTAGAGGCCCAGTCTGTACCTTTGGAAGACTTCATTGCCTTGTGTGGACCGCAGAGCTATGAATTCCCACATTCTGGACTCTGAGTGAAAAGTAAATCATTAGGTGTGCTAATTTTTGTTACCTGCACAGCAAACAGACTTCTCTGCATCTATGTGTCTTGGACATGCCATTTGCATCTCGCCTCTAAGTAAGTAAAAAGGACATTTTCATCGTCTATAAAGGCCTCCATGTGACCTGAAAGAAGCTGGCCTCAAATTTGGTAAACACACTTCCAAACAAGCTTAATATCATTGAGTAAAGAAAAAAGTCAAATGTTTGTTTTATTCCATCATTAGTATCTACACCGTTTGCCTTTTCCAGTTCAGGTTTTAAGTAAATATACTTAGTGAAGGACATTTACGTCAAATCACTTAATTTTCTCCTCAATAGAGTGTTTTGAGATTATGAAGGAGGCCAGAATAAGAGTAAACTGTGTTATCAAGGATTTTTTTTTTTTTTCCCCTGCAACTGTCTCTGACAGTGTCTGATCTCCAGAGATTTGCTACAGGAAAAGTCACACCCAGCAATCCAGATGCGCACCTTTTTAAAAGAAAGGAGATATTATAGTATTTACAAAAATTTTCTTTTAACGCTACTCGTGACTAGTGTGCTCTAAATAAAGCTGCACTTAAAAAAAAAAAAATCACTTGCATTTTCCAGGAATAAGTTTACTTACTGTGTGCTGCTTTGACACTAGGACTTGTCCTGAAGACAGAGAGTGTTCAGGAACTCTGAAGTGATTTGAAAGATGCCCTTGTCAGGATTTTCGCTGCTTAGCGATACAATTCTCAGGGGTCAGCATTGTCCTGCCATCCTTTCTGGCCAGACAATTCCATCTTGTCAGGGACTTCTCTGAGAGCTTAGAGCAGGTAAAAAGATGAGGTGTATGGGGAAGCCGGGATGGCTCAGTGGGTTAAGCGCTCACTTCGCAGCTCCGGGGACTGAGGATCGAATCCTGTCCCTGGCCTGTGCAGACCCATATGCTGAGCTGGGGAGTTCTCCCAGTTCAGTTCTTTCTCTGTCTCTGTCAAAAACAATAAAAAAAAACCCAATAAAAAATAAATAAATAAAAAGATGAGGTGTAGCCAGAGGCCTGGTGTACCTACCTAGCCTTGGGCTTGGATTGTTTTGAGGACCAAGCATACATCCATCACTGACTGGATTTGAAACCTCAGGTAACTTTTTTTTAACCCCTATAAGGTTCAGTTATCTCACCAGGAAAATGGAGCTAGCACACATACCTCACAGGGCTGTGGACAAGATTAAACTCTCCCTTTCCCTTCCAATTATCAGTTTTGTTTGGATAACTCCTACTCAGCCTTCAGTATCCAGCTGAGATGTCACCCACTCTGGAAGGCTTCCCTGACTTTGACTAGGTAGGCATTATTCTATGAGCCCTGACTTCATTCTTCTCTCCTGGGGTAGCTCTTTTCATACTGTGACCACACTGTGTCTCTTATCCATTGAACTGTAAACTCTGTGAGGACAGGACTCAGTGGGTTTTGTATCTGGTATATATCACAGCTCCTGGGCATGTTGTCAGCTCTTGATATTTGTGGAATGGAATTGAATTAATACATGTAAAATACCTAGTGTGTGTGTGGTATATGGGGGCAGCCCCTTTCCTATCCTTGCTCTTTCTTGAACACATTACAACTGTAGGTTAATATTCTAACCACGGTTTGCTCACATGGCTGCATTTCTCTTCTGCGCCAACTGATGCCTAAAGCTAGAACGTCTTGATTTTTCTGTCTCCATAGACACGGTTCTGTACCAGTTGCTTTTTGTTTGCATCAATCAGCCTCATTTTTGGAGATTTCCTGAAAATTGATTAAAAACATTTTAAGGTGGCCCTCTGGGAGTGAGTCTGTTAGGAACCAAAGAGGAACTGCTGGTCAGATGATAGGACCTGGATGAGTAAGTCTCTGTGGTGGAGAGAAAAGAAGACAGGGAGCCTGAGAGGGAGGGATGCTAGGTTAGATGGGGTGGGGGAAGGTCAAAACAGGGGCAGAGGAAGAGATTTAACATGAGGAACAGTGACCTCAGCATATGTGTTTAGCAAACAAAGACATTGAAAATAAGGTGATATGTTGTGTTTCATCAGTGATGTTTTCTTCTCAATACAAAAAGACAAGGAAGAGGATGAGGTAAAGTGGAGGAGGTAAGGTAAGAGGAAATAAAAAGTGGCTGCTATACCACCCTTTGGCCTTAACACCAAACGGGGCCTGTCTTGGATTGATGATCCTGCTGTTATTTCCATATCTCTTGGTCCATAATTAGCTGATTGTGACCTCACCTGGGCCCGCCCATTCTTGTAGTGTGCCTCCCACTGCTGACAAAGGGAATGCTTTTTGGATTCCTGCAAAACTTGGCTGGATGTGAAGAGTTTAGGATCTTCTGACGAAAGTTTAGTTCTCTGCCAATTCTAAGATATAGTGAACTCCTTTAATAGTAATGATTAACTTCCTGGTTAAAATCACTGAGATGATATTCAAGTAATTCTCAGACTATTTACTGTAACCTCTCCCTATCCTCATGGATTCTTGGAAAATGCATAGAGGAAAGATAAAGGGGAAAAGGAAGAGAAGTCAACATGCCCTCAGACATTGGACAGTTAAGGAGTCTCTTGGTAGCTTAAGTTAATAAACATAGTTTAAACCACCTACACTAAAATCTAGCTCTCAAGCAAAGGCATAAATTGAGGAGAAAGTTAAGACTTTAGTGACTTAGATTTAAAAAAGCAGTTGTTGAGGGGTTGATTGACAAGGAAATAACATGCATTCATGCAGTTGTGACTATACCCTTCCACCCCTGACGTGGAGTGTAGGAAATGGACCAGGCAAAACTGCTCTCCTTCCCTTGTTACAGTCACATTTTCCAGATGTGTGTTTCTATTTTATTTTATTCTTTTTGTCTCACCAGTTTTACATGAGTATATACGAGGGCTGTCCAGAAAAATTCAGCTATGTAATATTTTTCATATTACATGGCTGGATACTTTGCAGACAGCCCTTGTATTATCAAATAAACTGACCGCTTATATGTATTTGTGTGTTCCAAGGACTTAGCACTCCCCGCTCCCCCCAATCCAGTAGTCACCATTGTTAGCCCCTAACACTCTGCCATTTTTACTCAGTGCACTTTTCTGCCCTGGACTCCTTGAAATGCCTCCTGTGCAGATTTGCTTCTCTGTGCTTGAGGCGTTATATCTGGTTTCCAATACAAACACTTCCAGTGACCAACTCCTTTAGCTCTTACTGGTGTATCACCTCTGTAAGTTAGCTTGCGGGATATCCCAGGTCTGGGTACAGAGAGAGTGGGGATGGGCAGTGAATGGGAAAGGAAAGGTAATTGGGGAATCTGGAAGTTTTCATGTGAAAAATGCAGGGTAAAGTAGACAGAATGTGCTGTGATCAGCATAAGAACTGGGTGCCAGATGCACGAGATGGAAAATGTGGGCCTGCGGGAAAGGAATGACCCTACTTTGCAATTTCCCCTGAGACTGCCCTTCTTTAGATTAGGAATGGCTGAATGAGCGTTGCTTGTCTGAGTACCTGGCTGTATTGTTTATTCTTCTAGCATGAGAAAAATGTTCTAATGCCCATGCTAACCTAATCATTTAAAAGTATATATTATTTAAAAGATTGCAGAGAATCTATACTGGAAACAATGCAAAGGGAAAAAACATTAAGGTTTCCTGTCCAGACATGAAGGTAGGAAATAGGAAAATATGAGCTCTTCATCTAAAAGAGGATATATACTTTGTTATTCCTTAGCTCTCCCCAGTTTGGGGTGCAAAGTGGTGGATAATGAGAGAGAAGAATTAGGGAACAAGAGAAAAGATCAAGGATTGTTTGTCCACATTTATGGCGTTCTACAGGGTGGGTGGAATCTCAGAGTGAAAAATGCAGTTCTTGCAACATTAAATATAATTTGGTTGGGAGGCCTATGGTCCTGCAAAGTCCCTTTGTTACCCTAGGTCAAGACTCTGTGTCCCACTTCCTTGTTACTAATCTTATTCTGCAGCTAGCGCACTTATTCATCTTATCCAGAGACTTCTCATATACCACATAAGGTAAGCACACTGCTTACTTAATCAAACCATACTTTTCTAACTAAACTGTTACATAAAATATATATAAAATGTATAAATGAGAATCAGGACAAAAATCTCTCTTTGTTTCCACTATTTTGATTAAAGGTGAAGCAGACATAATGAAGCTTGCTATTCTGTTTCCAGCTTAAAATTTTATTTATCCAGTCAACAAATATTTGTTGAGTGCTAGTTAAGTGCCTGGCACAGTACAGGGCACAAAGTGTGTAAACTAAACACTCTGCTACCCATTTTGTTCTGCTGGAAAAAAACAGAAATTTATCAAATAATCATACTTGCTCATGATCATTACCTGTGATATGTACTAAGAAGGAAAGATGTTATCCATTTTTATATTTTTCTGCAAAGTATAGAAACAGGGTGCTGATTTCGTAGTAATGTCATGCCTTGGATTGAACAGGCTCAGCCCCATGAAGAGTTATATCTAAAAGATATTCTTCCTACTATAAGGTTGGAAAAAAGAAAATGAGAATGAACTCAATTGCTGAAGACTGGATTGAACAGTAATAATTTTTTACTGGACTCAGGACAATATTCTTTGGCCTAGTAAAGCCACTGGTAATCCTCTTCTTGGGTCACTGAGCATTCAAGTTAAACTGATATGACTTTGGCTCAAAATTTCTGAGGTCGAGGAATTTTTAAGATCCACCCTTGGAGAAAAATTAACTTTACCAAAGCTTCACCAAATTTCAGATGATATCAAATTGCTTTCCTTTCATCAGGAATAACATTTAATGCATTAAAATGAGTACTAGTAGTAAAAAGTTTAATTACAATAATATAACAGCCCAAAATTAAAAATCTAATTAAAAAATAGTGGTTAAAAATACACATTTTAACCTTTCAATGGGATTTAAAAAATGTCTTAATAAATTCTCAGGAAATTAGAGGTCCAAATTTTATGGCAAAATGATAAATTCTCAATACATATTAGGAGATGATATTTTGCTTAAATTTCCAGAGTTTGTACAATAACTTTACTATATATTGGGGTGACCATTTGGAATTTTTTATACCTAAAGCAGATATGAGAACTTTGATTTGATGACTAAAATTTACTTCCATTATCGCCATATTATTAGAGAATTTTAGAATGTTTAATTCATCAGGTTTACATTTATATATAATTTTTTCTCCATGTTGATTTTTCTCTTCAGGTTGAAAGAAAAAAATTCACATTTTCTTTCTCCTGATAGCAGACCCCACAGCCCCTGTCTTCTTACTTCTTACCTGTCCCTTTGTGACTTGGGCCCCTAATCTGAAAAACCTGATTTCAAAGGTCTGCAAACTGTTAAAGCAACAAATAAAATTTTAATTTATGCTAGGAATAAACCCTTTACTGGTAATTTCCTCTTGTTCATTATGATAAACGGCATCTGCAAGAGGCACTGAGTTAGTGCTCCAATGAGGATTTAAGCCATAGCTACACATGATCAAGTGAGCTCATTTGGTAATGCCTCTTGGTTCTGTTTTAATAACTTTTTTAACATTAGTAACTTTATGCTGGTCAGGCTGACATTTTATTTTTAGGCTGGATCATTAATCCAGAAGGTCTGAGGTCACCATTCAGTGTAGTCACTAGTGTAAGTTTGACAATGCCTACCATCTCTTCCATTATCTAACCTTAACTCTGTGTATAAAGAAAGGAAGGACTTTCCAAAAGATGGAAGGTGAGGGTGTTTTCCAGCCATCTAAGTAGTAATGAGTTCTAAGGACACGGTCTTCATATGGGATCCTGCTTCTTTAATCACAGACCATGCTCATGAATTCTGTTTCTGATGCAGCTTAACAAAGTGTCAGATAGCCAATCACAGTAGATCTTCTCCTCAAAGAGCTGGTACAATGCTCGTGAGCAAGTCCTACATCTTAGACTTCTGTGTCCACCCATCCGTCCTCTATCCCTACCAATTATCAAGCGCAGCTTGATACTTAAAAGGATTCAAATTTTGAGATGGTAAACTAATTTCATCTAAAATGCTAGTGTCATTCCGACAATTTAACATTACCATTTTTAGATAACACTGACCTTTAACGAGGATTTTTAGTACCTTCTTTTATTCCCATGCTTTATAAGTTTAACTTATAGCAGTATCTCCTAGAAGGCATGTTAAAATGTGGAGCAGATTTTGAATCCTGCCCCAAATGTGTCCAACTTTTTGGGGTTCAAGAATTTCACTTCTAACAATTTCCCAAGTGATGCAAAAGCTGGTGATGTAGGATATACACCATGTTCTCCTGGCTTTCAAACCTGGCTACACATCAAAATTGTCTGGGTAACTTCTAAAAAATTACCAGTGAATGCTAAGCCCCACCTCCAGAGGTTGTAATTAATTTAGTTTGTTGGGATAGGGGTTGGGTAATGATATTTTAAACATCTCTTCAGGTGATGCTATTATACAGCAAGGCTGAGAATAAATACCTTAATACAAAAGCAGGAATAAGTGGGAAGTGCAAGCATTGGGGCAGGGCCAGAATAGAGATGCTTTCTTTCTCTCCCCCCCCCCCCCTTTGTGGGTATAGAGAACAAGCCATACATTCAACATTCACCCTTACCTGATGGGACCTGTAGGCTGATCTAATTACCATATTTTCCGGCGTATAAGACGACCGGGCGTATAAGACGACCCCCTAATTTTACAGTTAAAACAAAGGTTTAGGCCTATATTCGCTGTATAAGACTACCCTCCACTTCCGAGGCTGTAGTCTTATACAGCGAATATAGGCCTAAACCTATGTTTTAACTGTAAAATTAGGGGGTCGTCTTATACGCCCGGTTGTCTTATACGCCGGAAAATACGGTATTTTAATTTGATCAGCAATGAAGCTGAGGTTAAGGGAAATACGGTGATTTTCCACATCTCACAAGAAGATAACAAGAGTTTCTGGTCCTCCCAAATTAGCCCTTGATGTGCCGCTAGAAGGTCCAGACCTGGCATTTCAGGTTTCTCTCTTGTGTTGTCCTGTGTGGTTGACACCTCTCAGTGGCTTTTGAAACAAATGACTCAGTCTGTCCTTCGCAGAGATAGTTAATTTACTTTGGAGAAGTTTGGTATCAAACAAAGTTACCATTTCCACTTGCAAGTCTGATGTGTTTGTCAAGGAGATGCATTTGAAAAATAATTTAATTTCTCATGTTTGTCTTCCAGGGACACGTGAATATGAATTCAGTTTAATGATGAATCACCAGCTTAGCATAGCTCCCATCTGACTGACTCACTTGGTGTATGACTCATGCGTTGTTGGATTTATATTGTTGGAAGACGGATTGCTACGACTCCTGGGGGTGTTCAGTTTTCTTCAAATTTCTGAAAATCATTGTTTACACTGTATAAAAAGTAAAAAGAAAATACAAAAAGTTAATAATTAAATATTACACATATATACACATGTAAAGTGTGTCCCAAAATTCATGCAAGAAGTAATTTTGATAGAAAACACAGGTTTATAATTAAAAATTGTAAATTTTCATTGCTCAACAATGAAAATGTGTTGTTCTTTCATGTAGTGCTCCATTTTTAATAACCCTGAACTGTCAGCTATTATGCTGTCTTTTTTTTTCATTGGCAATACTTTACCGCACAAACGACGCAAAATTCAAATCTTGTGTGAATTTTGGGACACCCTTTATATATATATGAAGACAGGGAGACGGCTGTAGTTTCTAAGTTTCTATGGCTATAAGATAAAGTATATTTGTCAGGACTGGATACATAATAAATATGTTTTGTTTCTTGACAAATAAGATTTATGTGCATGAGCCATCATCCCAAGGGTATGCACTTTAAGTTGTTTTTCACTGTTTTGGATGAGTTCAAGTGATAGTGCACTTGTCTCTGTTTTTTTGGTCCCAGGGAACAGTGGTAAAAATTCACAAAGTGGTTGTGAACATTAAGAGTATAAGCATTTTAAAGTTCCAGTTCTTTAGGTTTATTTCTTCAGTTTTGGCTTAGATCACAGAGGTTAAATCTCAGTACTTAAAGATTTATTTTTATTGTTTTTCGACAGAGAGAGAGACAAAGAGAGACAGAGAGAAGGGAGAGGGCCCAGAGCAGTCTCCATAGTTGACATTAGTTTTCTATATAGTTTCACTCCGCAGGTGGGCACGGGGCTGCACAGGGCAGGAACTGGGCCGGGAGCCTCCCACATAGGTCCCGGCAAGAACTGAACTGTGGTCACACCCCAGTTCAGCATGTGGGTCCACCTGGGCCTGGACCGGGATGCAATCCTTGGGCCCTGGGGCTGCAAAGCGAGCGCTTTACCCGCTGAGCCATCCCAGCTTCCCCAAATCTCAGTACCGTATTTTCCGGCGTATAAGATGACCGGGCGTATATGACGACCCCCTAATTTTACAGTTAAAACATAGGTTTAGGCCTATATTCGCTGTATAAGACTACCCCCCACTTCCGAGGCAACACCAGTTTTTTTTTAAATTAAATTTTTAATGAATGACATTTTTCGAACATACCGTAATATACCATACATTGATACGATAAATGGAAGGTCTCTTCACAAATGGCAATGCCATGAACTTGACCGAGAAACAAGAAATCCAAAAGAGAACATTAACAATGATGGCATCATCTGGAAAGAAAATTACATGAAGAACTTGCAGAAAACGCTTGTTTGT